>UZAN01043224.1:10998-42856 GCA_900618425.1 Echinostoma caproni
CTCAGTGCCACCGAGAGCAGTTCTATTTTATGAATAGATGAATGACCACTCCAGTGATTAGCCGTGAATAATAATAGTAATAATCGGTATCGAACGAACAGCGGCAATGTTTGAGGACGGAATGGGTTGTTTCCTGGCTGACTATCTCCTTCTAAAACCCACGATTCCGATTATAACAATTTTTCATGTGCGAGTTTTTCCCGCCACTGATAAGGCCAAGCCCCCGGCTCCACCAAGGGTAGTATGGCAAGTCAATGAGAGAAGCGTGTGAGCAAAACATTGGCCGCTTATCATGCGTACCTTGAATCTCAGTCCGGAAATTATTTGAACCACTGATGTGGTCATCGCCTAGCATAAACCATACTATCTAACTGTCCTTATATTTGCTGTTTGGATGTGCAAGGGTCAGAGGTTCAGACTAACAAAAACCAAACCATGCTAGTGACTCGATTCCGTACCACATTCCAAAGCCACACAATGAATTATGATAGCACTATGACTCCTATACATGTTACAGCGTCCCCAGGAAGTGATCTGCCTTGTCTTTCTTCCCCCAGTGGCGGGGGAGTCCAATAAGCTAGACGTAAAGCTAATCACTACAGAGGCCCTCAACGCTGTCTGCTGAAAAGTCAGAGCTCTTCCAGACAAGGGAATTTAATGTATTACTGCGCGCTCTCAGTACGACTACTAGGTGGACAAAGTAATGCGACTCCCTTATTCTCCTAGTCCGGCGTATGAGGAATTAGACACTCTCACGTTAGCTACAACTCTATCGATCAACTCCCTACCAAAGATGATTTCTGTGACTAGCATCAAACTTTTGTCAGTAGCACCCTAAGACTCATCTTTTTTCGTCGTAGGCGAGGGGAATGACCGCCCTGTACCATTGGATGATAAAACCCGGCATATCCCCTATTGAGGTTTGATCTTGTTAGTCGATGCGAGAAGGCCGAATGACACGTCTTGTGACTCTAATCGGTTGGCTATTTTGAACATTTTTTCAGCAACCGAGGAAGCTTGCTGATGTGATATTAGAACAATGAAAGAACATCCCATCTGATTGACCATATTCTATTTCGCACTAGTCGGACACCAGGGACGGACAATTGTCAAGCCAATCGCGGTGCAAGACTGTGAATGCAAATTTACCGAGCATACCCTCTGAAGCGCTGGATTTAATATTTGTCTGAAAACTCTAAAACATATCTCGCCTCATGACTAGAATCAATGTTGCTTTACTCATAAACTAAGAAAGAGCGCAGATCCTGTCAGACGAAATAGTTCTCGCAACAACATGCGGGACAACGATTTATTGGACTGGAAATCAACAGTAATTTAGGTATACATCCAGGAAGCTACTCGGAAACATCTAAGGAAGGCGAAGAAACATCATAGAAAAGGAATATCATAATTAACACTTGAGCTAAAGTATGAGTCAAGAAAGACGCTACTCCGCAAGTCCCCGAAATACCAAACTCTTTGATGCAAAGCTCTTTGTTCCACCAAAATTGACCGGGAGAAATATTGGTCAGAATTCGCAGCCAAGATGGAGGCCATCGCAGACGTCGGAAACTTCGAAAAGATCTTCCGCATCGACCTTCCAAGACGAAAGCCATTTCCAGCACAACATACAATCTTTACCAATGGGGAGCAAGTTGTATTCGTTCAGTCTTTCGAATGTCTCCATCCAACCCAAACGACAAATCGAGTGTAAACTCCAGCTACCCGTCGAGGTTGGTTGAAGGGCTTTTCAATCATTCCGTCGAACATTATAGTCAAGCATCGAGAACAGTCTCCATAATATGGTGCGGGTCTAAGAAAAGCCGCTCACCCTTTCCTGAACTACGGTTGTAAGACGTTAACAACAGGAGTCTAAGAACTTCAAAGATTTGAGTTTTTCGATCAATGGGGTCTGCGCTGCATCTTGAAAGCAAAGTGGCACGACTGATTGCTTAACACGGAGGTTCGTCTCTGTTGCTGTTCTATTGAACATCTTTCTAAACCGTTGTTACACCGTCGTCTCTAGTGGTTTGGTCATGTTTCTCATCTTCCCGTTAACGAGCTTTCCAGAATAGCCCCCCCCCGTCCCAAGGTAGTTTTTTGGTGGGCGCTGTGTCCAAGGTGGGCAGTTGGAGAAGCACCGCAATCGAAGGAAGCATGGAGCATTTCGGTTTGGAAGCTTTGGATAGCTTCCTAAGCTGAAATCATAAATGTGTTCCACCGTGCGCTGAATTCACGATGCACGCTGTTCATGGGCATCAATCGTGCGCGACAAAATTGATGCATACTAGTCTCTCAGCTGGAGTTGGTTGTATAACAGTAAAACTAAAGTAAGTGTCCGCAAACACGAAGGCTCTATGAAACTCTTTGTGACATTGGTTACGCTATTGTTTTTCACTAATTCAAAGTGGTGTCTGTGGGTAACTCATCCTCACAGAGTTAGGTACATGAAAGCAGATGTTTCAACAGAATATTTTTTAACAAGTTTCCTCCAATACTTCTGATTTGATTCATAGATTACCGACTGAATTATTTCCAAATGCAAGACCAGCTAGAAATAAACACGGGCAATGCATATAAGATTAAACGATTGCAGTTTCAGATGCCGATATTAGTGTTCCACGCTTTTCCGAGTTTTAACTTTTATTAGCAAACAATTCGTAGCTGGGCTAAGGAACATCTTCAGTGCGAATTCGGTGAAGAGCCAGTGTAACCACGGTTATATAGTTATCTTGGAAGGTGTTGATTGAATGTTTCGTTACTTTCGTCCCATTCACCAACGTCATCTGTTTACTGCTCTTTGACTGACTAGTTTGTTGTCGTGGTAACCTACCTCTCCCTCTTTTTTCATCGGTCGATTCACTCTCTTGAAACAACGAAAAACCGGTTCCAATCGATTTCAAACTGCTTTTAACCGGTTCTGAGGCATTTACGGACGAAGCAGCTTCAGCTCAGAAATGTTTTCTTACGTCTCCGGCCTGCTTTCATAGTCTGAATGGCCCCACAGAGCACGTTTAAAATTAAAAAAAAACAGAGTGATAAACAAGATCATTTACAGTGGTTCTTAGTCATGCCAATATTTTATACATACAATACAATAAAACTATCTAGGAAAGAAATCATTGCATCACAGATTGATATGATTCATTTCATCATAAAGACTGGAAGTCAAATTCACAATGATCACATACATGTTCGTTCACTGATCCGCGATCATCAAGATTAGTCGGGATATGGGATTTTGGTAGGGTGAGGCAAGGAAAGTTAAGCGCCTACCCCAAAAACATTTGTGCCATTCTGTTTGCTTTGTTAGATGCCGTGATATATGGGCTCTAGCTATATATGCTTGTTTGAACTGTTGCCTCCGGAGTTCCATCGTTTGATGAACTCTTTCATTGACTTCCGATTGTTTTGCATCGTAAAGTTCGAAGATGTGAGTTTCGGTATCCATATGAATTGAAATTTGCGACTTCGTTTCATGTCTTTAACCGTCAGCGTGTGTTCATATAGTTGTCTAAAGTTTTCCACTGATTTGTCCGACGTCGTATATCTCGCCATTTTGACACTGATTTTTAAATATTGCTTGTGGAGTCCGCTTTTAACAGTTGATCTGCTTGGCTCTGATAGGTTGGTTTCTACTATCACCATTATCTTGTGTGTGATGCTCGTATTTTTCTGCTGCGAATGCGAAAAGTTCATAGATATAGGGTACTATCGCAGTTTTTATTGTGGACCGTTCTTCTGGTTCCCCGCTTGTGGCTTCCTTCGGTGGCGACAGTTTCACCTTCTCCTTCTGGAGAGTTCTGTGACGAGATGCCAGAGAACATGGCCAAAACAATGGAGATGACGGTATTTTCACTGTGGGAAAAGCTCCTAAATGGAACAGCAGGTCGGCTGAACTGGACACAATCAGCTAATAAACACCTATCATGCTGAATATGAATAGTCCAGTTGGAACCAGGTAGATGGATAATGAGAAAGACTTAATATGTCCTCAAATTCCAATTGGATGGCCTGCACCTACCTTTCTTATTTTTGCAAGCTGTTTCTGATCCCACAAAGATTGCCGAGTGCGCCGAATGAAACTGTTTCTACCGTTGACAACGTTTGAAAATTGGGTTGTTCTGAAAACATTACGTTGATCAATGTATAAAACAAATTGGTGCCATACTAATCACATTTGGTTCAAGCGACTATTTTAATAGAGTGACTTAATCCTCAAACCCTACCCGTTAGTCTGTGTGGTGGTACATGAGTTGTTACTTGATTGCAGTCAATTCTGAAATATCACGCATGATGTGGCTCATTCTTTAAATGGTATTGCCCATAAAGTCACTCAAAACAATTTTTAAATATCTCTCAGAGCAAATTCAGCGATCATTATAACAATACCAATATAAAGCGATTCAGGTAATGTATACGCACCTGAGCAGTTGACATGGGAATCACCTTAGTGAACACTGTCCACATCACGTTGGGAATGCACGGTGGGGTGGTCAGCGATCCCATGTATCGATAATACGCACCTGGATCGACTAGGTTCATTAGTTCGGACAAATTGAATGCGGGAATAAGTATAGGACTGTCCAGGTCAAGCACAGTTTGCAGTGTAGTGCCCAATTGACCCATCACGCCTATAAACGAATCGGCCAGTTTCACATCTGGCTTTTCCTGAACCCAGAACCCCAGTACAGCGACTCCATGTGGGCTGATTAAGGCGTTATCCAATGTGCCATAAATCTCACAGTTATGCATCACCAAGTGTGCCTGTGTGCAAAAAGGAAACAGAAAGGGAACAGGATATTTGAATTTCGGATTGGAGAATTGAGGAGTGATTTTTTCAGCGCTCCGTATTTCAACCAATTTTTTGTCACACTGGATTCATGTAAAGTGTCGACGAACGGGATAATTCGCTGTAGAACGGTTAAGATCACATGGATTCTCTATCATATCTATCTTAAACTGACCAGGTGCTCGCGGCATCTGGTAGTGGAGTGACAAAGTTGACACACCGGCCTAATACTGCTGGACAGCTACACATAGGCTATGATAAGACCAATGTAACACCATAAGACCAATTACGTGTATGAACTTCACTTTCTATCCATCGAAACACAGTATGATTTGTACAATGAACCACACACACCCTCCCCATGAAAGATAAGGAAATGGACACATTATTCTCCTACGAATTCTCACACTTCCGAATCTGACATAGTGCATTTCATCAATGATAGAGCAAATGAATCATTTGGGTTGAAACAATTCTAACCGAGTCATATCTTCGGACGGTTTTGCTGAGATGCGCGAGATTAAGTGAAGTTCACGAAAATACCAACCAATTGTTTCAAATTGGATGTTCCGTTCTTTATAATCTCGTTTGTCCCTATCATATGCTCATCATCCAACGAGCGGCTTATTCAGGGGCTTTCCATTGACATGTGGCATGTGGCTAATAGAAGCAAAGTCATAAGTGAGTATTTTAGTAGATATGTTGCATCTTATGTGAGGCAAATCATATTCCGTCCCGTGAATGAAGCTTGAAAAATGAAGCATTGAGAGGAAAACATGTGATGAAAATCAGGGCGTTGCACGAGTTTGGTCAATACCTGCATGGAAACAGAATTTGGTAACACAGTTTGGTTCCAACATGACGGTGCACCACCGCACGCTGCTCTGGTGTTGAGGGGTTTCCTCGATTCGGAACGTAACTGCCGACGGATTGTCAACGGAGGACCAGAATGATGGCCTCCAAGATCAACTTATCTGTCTCCCTTGGATTTCTTTCTGTGGGCATCTATAAAGTAAATTAATTTTTCCCCGAAAATGGAAAAGGATCGGGGAGCTAAAACGGAGTATCTTCGCGCTGTGCGAAAGGGTTACAATTGCTAATTTTCTGAAGATGGAAGAAAACTATCTTCGCCTCTTTTTGCGATGCAAGCAGAGGGGTGGAAAACATATTGAACAACTTTTATAAAATTTATGCGTAATGTTTGTTTCTTTTTCTTTCGTGATTTTTATCTCATCCGTAGTTAGCAGGATCTTTCAGCGCGAAAAAGCCAGTTAGTAAAACTCAAAGAAGAGTTTGGCGTTGGCCTATATTAGTGGATATTGCGGTCCATACATAAGACAAGTTTTATTATTATAATGATCCGTTTACCGAACGGGTTTAGGAAAATATTACGTGTATCTTACACAAGTCAAATGTTTACCCGTGTCTTCATCGCTTATACATTTTCCATTCCTTATTTCCCACATGGCGCATCGTTTCACAAATAATTCTCCTGTGATGATCCTCTACTAACACTAAAGCAGCATCGAATTCAGTAATTATCCGCCGCCCATGCCGGCCCGAAGATCACACGACTGATTGGGTTCATTTATCGATCGTTCGGATAGTGCAGCGGCAACAAGGGACCTGGTGCTGGCCCAGCTAACCCGAGCGAGAAACCACACCTTATTTACAGCCGCGAGTCTTAGACAGGCCCAGTGAACTTCAACTGTCCAGCAGACGTGCCTTCACCACACAGATGGACTGACTAAAAGTGACAGCAGGAGCATCATAAAAGTGCAAAACAATGTGAAACGACGAAGTAATCGCACTGTCGTACTATCCACATAGCAACATGACATCTTAAATTGATACTCGGACATCCTAAATTCACGTTGTGACATCTTAAATTGATATTCAGACGTATTCCATTGCAAAAGGTAAAGAGAATGATCCTTTCTTATCCAGGCAAATATTTCCTGCATCTAAAATGAACATGATAAATGTTCAAATTAAGGCATATTTAGACAGATGGTGGGAGATCCATTTCGTGTGAGGATTTTTATAGCGAAGAGCAAGTGAAGAGATTGATGTATACAGATGGGAACACCATTCGAAGGAAAGCGGTTTGTCTAAAAGTCAGCATGCGGCTGTGATACTTAATCGACGATGCCTCATGTCAATGGAAAGCCCCTGAATAAGCCGCTCGTTGGATGATGAGCATATGATAGGGACAAACGGGATTATAAAGAACGGAACATCCAATTTGAAACAATTGGTTGGCATTTTCGTGAACTTCACTTAATCTCGCGCATCTCAGCAAAACCGTCCGAAGATATGACTCGGTTAGAATTGTTTCAACCCAAATGATTCATTTGCTCTATCATCGATGAAATGTCTGAATCAAACGCTCCACTCCACTGAGATAAACAGCCTGGTTTCAAACTAGTGATTAGATGAGCGAGGTTGGATGCCGCAGCAATCTTGCAACTATGGTTTGTGCGAAGTAGCAGCAAGACAAAATGAGGGTACAGTCTGATCAGTTGTCCGTTAGTGGTCAAGTTTTGAGTATGCTTGCCTTTGGTCTGTGAGGGCCCGGGTTCGTCCTCCCTAGTTTGGTCGAGTCTTTCGCAATGCTCAGACTCAAGCTGGTCGAAACAGTTATCGAATACTTGACAACTCTTCAATGCACACAGTTCAATTGCTCTGAAGAAGGCGAAATCCACAATAGAAATAAATCATATCCCTCACTTCTATCATATTACTGTTTGATTGGTATTGTGAAATTCAACTGTATCAAATAGAGGACTACTGTCAATAAGTAGGTAAACAAGTTCACATGGAAATATTTCGAACACACGAAATTAAAAACAACAGGTTAAAAGCCTGTGGAAAATTCACCAAAGGGAAAGATGCAAAATAATAAATTTAGTTTACATTCTTTTTGGTCATGAACTCGAGAACATTCAGTACCACTGGGAGAATGGTCTAATAAAAAGCAAGTGGGAAGTGAACTCGAGAGCTAGGACGCACACTGGATAGCTGTTTCAACCCGGTTGGGACTTGCCAACATTGTGAATTTACTGCGCCAACTGGGGATCGAACCCGGGACAACACACTGGCAGTATGTAAGCATACTACTCACTCGGCCACCGGGCAGCTGACCAGACCGGATCTTATGTTCCATTTACTCTCGAGCAGTATTCAATGCAAATACCTCCATTGTAAATGAATCCCTTCACACTTCTACTGTCCCCGACTGTTGAAGGCCGGTCACAATTATACCAATCCCCAAAGCATCCAAATCTATCCTCTCCAAACGTCTTCGTTCCGTAGCATTAACATCTTCAGCTCTTAAATTGACTGAAAAAGCCATCCTCAAACGCTTTCGGTAGTCCATAAACATTCCCAGTGATCCGTTACAGTTTGCTTACAAGCCAAATAGATCCACCCTGGACGCAGTCTCTACCCTGATTCATTTCATCACTAAATCGTTGAACAGCTCTGTTAAGTCTGTTCGGTGTTTTTCTCAACTACTCTTCTGCATTTGATTTCATTCCTCGATCTAAGTTGTTACAAAAACTGGAGTCGTTTGAATGCCCCAAGCAGTTGTTAGCTTGGCTATCCAACTATTTTACCGATAGGGTACAAACCACTAGATTGGGGAGGGCCATATTGAAACCCTTAGTCAACAACTCCGGGGTCCCTCAAGGAGCGGTGCTATCCCCATACTTATTTGCCACTTATATTTGTGATATTCCCTGTGTTTCTCCCGCATGTATTTTGAAATATGCAGATGATGTCGTGTTGTGCCAACCAATTTCTTCTTACTCTGATCTAAGTTCTTTCACCGATAATCATTCTCCTCCTCATCGAGGCTAACCCTAAACCCCAGTAAATGTATTGAATGTTTATATAGTTTTGCTGGCTCCCCATGTCCGACAGATCCCACAGGGAATAATAACAATCCTTTATCCAGGGTGAACTCTGCCAAATATCTTGGGGTAACCATAGATACCAATCTTCATTGATCAACTCACATCCACAACTGCACTGGTAAACCGCGACGCCTTTAATTTCAAATACGAAAGCTCAGGAAGTTTCGCGCATCCCAGTCATTTATTTCTACTTTTGTTTATCAATGTGTTTTCCCCATCTTACTCTACTATTCCCCGGTTATTTTTCCCGCTTTACTCAAACAGGATTTCAAAGTCTTATGTCGCGGTTTAACCATTATTAGTCGTGTCTCTTCTATTCCTGTGAATGAATTAGCTGTAAAGCTTTCAGAGTATCACGTACCTTCCTGTATAAAATTTGCCGAGAGTATTCTCACAGATCCTGACCACCCATTGCATGCAGAACTGACACTTTGTCGTTCTCAACATTCCACACGCTCCCGATTCCGCCAAATTTCATCTCCAATTAATTCATACCGCAATTCACCAACACCGTATCTCGCTCGTCTACTCATAAACAAAGAGAGGAGAATAAGTGAACTTTGTCTTAACCTTGGATTATGAAACGTCCTCATGCCTGTAAAACNTTCCGTTGATTATGTACATTGTGACGGTTAGCGTGTATGCTTTTTTAACTGAAATGTGATCTCCAGTGCTTGCAAAAGTTGTACACAATAAAATACAATGCAATAAGAACTCGAGGTTGAATAGTCATTGCGTTTGGGAACAACGATGTAATTGTGTCACGGAAGCAGATTCGGCAGTGTGAGAATCCGAAGAAGAACAATGTGTCCATTTGTTTATCCTTTATCGGAGGGGGGGGTCATTGTACAAATCGTTCACTTCTGACTCAGTGATGGATGAAGTACTTTAGTTCGCCATGTCAATTTACATATTTTGAAGCACACGGAATATGCGGTCCGTTGTCGTAAAGGTGTCAGATGGTGTTCATGCTGGAATTAAGGGCATAGGGGTGTGATATAACCCCAGTGTCCTTGTTAAAAGGGTTTGTGTCTAAGATGACATTATTCTCGCCCACTCCACACACACCCTATAGATCTCGATGCGGTTTGCTGATAAGGTTGAAACGAATACACGTTCACTGTCTGACTCTCTTTAGTCCGTTTTTGGTCACTGGGTGATGTTTGGGCAGACAGATGTCACCTTCCCATACCACTCACTTCCGAAGCACTCAATATGGTTTGCATTTACGGCTTCTTTGCGGGTGTACAACTGTGTGGATAATATTCTAAGCCGGAGCCCTTGGACCACCTTTATAGAGACGAGATTTTGAGCTCTTTTTCGACACAGGGATGACTTAAGCTACTCTTTAGCATTTAGGCTCTGAGCACCTTGAAAGTGAAAGCTACGTTTGGATGCCTCGACTGAGACAGCATGATCCCAAATGAATCGCGAAATCCAAGATCCGCTATCACAACGAGTTGTTTTAATATATTTTTCCGTTTAGGGAATTGAATGAAGTCATTTAATTTAAAATTAGTGTTTTTTTTGTGTTCCATTCTTCATACTATTTTGGTAACTTATCAGTTTCAGGCTGATAACACAATAGTATTTCTAAAATATGTTGATCACTAATATGGAAATGAACGCAAAAGCTTATCAGGAACATGTGACCGGTTTTGCGTTTCTCGCTTATCCGCTCATCCCGTCATGTACATCTGACATTTATTTGTGTTGTCCTTTCGTATCGAATCAAACCAATTCAATTATTTTATTCATTGATTCATTTGGCAAGGTATTTATTCCATGCATTATTTCGAACTCAATGGACATCATTCGGATGGTAAATTTTTGTTGACATCTCGTCTCCCTGTTTTATTTGCCTTAGGCAATTTTCTGAACTACCGCGTTGGTGGCTACAACTCAGCCGATGGAACAAATTGGGTGAGTCCTGTTTGCATTCACTTTCGTTTTGCTGCTGGAATTTTCTTCAAATGTCTGGATTGGGTACCGATATGTGCCGGGTTTATCTTGACATTTCTGTGGTCTCCTAATATGTGCAGAGCTACAACCTCTCCCAGGAAAGTTCTGTTGAGCCTTGTCGCATGATTTGAAGTACGAGGTGTTTACTAAGCCTAGATCAGGCGAAACTTCAGAAATTGACTTCAAAGGTTAATGCTCCATTTCCGCTAACAATCTCTACCAAAAATTTAGCACTCCGATCCGTTGCGAGAAGTACTTACATCAACATGATATTCTACTTTAGATGTTCTCACTCTAACGTCAAAGCGCTCAGGAATCTTTGGTGCGGTGAGCTGTCGATCGGAATAAAGATATCAAGTGCTTCAGTTGGCAACCTAAAAACAATGCAATCGGAGGCTTCCCTTCCGGAGTAGATTGGTTCGGTCAGAAAATCATCAATTGACCGTTGAAAACTCCCTGCGTCGTTTGAGGTGATTAGAGAACATTTGAATGTGCCAACTAATCGTTCTGCTGGACCTATAGAAAGCAAACAGTGAACGCCATCTAACGCACAAAATGGAGCAAAATGTGAGGACCCAAATTTTCGGCCTGTTTCTGATAACGATTTCAGGCCTATACAAGTTAGCCGTTGAGGAGGTTGGGATTACCAAATGCACTAAAAAACCTTGGGCAGATTTTCATCTTTGCAAACAAATGCTTGGGTATCTGTAATGTCTTGCCAAGACGTATGATCGATACATGCACCTCTTGACTTATCCCCAAGAAGTGTAGTGAGAACACGGCTCAGAAAAAGACAGTCAGGGTATATCATTGATAGTGAAGAAATACGCAAATTAAGGTGGTAAATTAGACTTACGAGAAACGACGTGATGACGCACTAATCGGGTTGCGATCTTGATGCTCCGATTGATCGGTTGGACGACAGCTGTCTGATTCGCCTTGATCATCCAATCCGGAATTTATTTAACTTGAGCGTCACGGACGTACTTGTGGTGTGACGCGGGTCGGTGCGTGACCTGATAGGTTCGGTATGCTGCGTCCTGGCAGCATAAGACTTCTTTCACGAGCACACAACATCCATGTCATGAAAGAACCACGGGATCAGTGGGGACTGTCTCGGTATTCGGTTTCGATGCAAGTGAACACTTGTGACAAGCTTCTATCAAGCGTTCCATTTTTTGATTTATGAATGATTATTAGGCAGCATTTCCAGTATATATATCCTACTGCTGATTTTAGGGTGGCTATGTTGGCACTGTTTTAGTATCACTGACTTGCTCGCTGGTCATAAAACGTCCATGCGTAACAGGAAAGCGTTGCGACATTTCGAAAATCCCTGGTAGTGGTAACCGCCGAACTGCACATTGAATCTTTAAAAAGGTACTGAAAACTTATCGGTAGCAGTTGCACTACTACTACCACTAAACCTTTTCCCATGAAGCTTTAGAGAACCATAGCAGTCCTTTAGCTTTAACCCGTAATCCCTCAACTAAAACCCAAAATGCTTTAGCCTAGACGCACAAACCTTATTCACGCCACAGTAGGGCCTTCAGATCAAAAAGTTTCAGGAAATGTTCAATTAAACGGATGTTCAAAAAAATTCTGTTTTACAAATGTGGACGTTGCAAGGCTTGGTTAAGGAATAAGGTTTGAGGGTCGCACGCTGCACCACATGTTGCCTGGAGAAGGTTTAACCAATGTGCCCGTATCACCAAACCATTTGACACGTCTAGTACCTTTACAGTGTTTTCGTGTAATGTGCTATAGTCCGGTGAGTGGAACTCTCAAGTGTAACACAAAGGGTATATTGTTGAGCATTCACAAGTGTACTAAGTTCATGAAAAGTGTATTCCTGACCATACGGAGGATATTAATCACCGCTCACACGAATACACCTCCATCTGCATCAGGGACATGATTGGCATGATCAGCTACTGGTTTGTATGGGGTGTTGGTGCATTCAATATGTGTCGGCTTTAAGGAGGCGTCAATTAATATGGCAATATAGCAAGATTTCAACCAGTATTTGTTCGGGTGCGTCAAGCACACTAAACATTACCACGCACGTAACTATCACTACTCACCTCAAACGAAAACGAGTTTCCGTCCAGTGTGTGTTCAGATCCGAGTGTGCCGTTTGCTCCCCAGTGAAAGTGTAACTCGGTTACACAGTACATACCGGAAGTGTCGTTCTCCAGAGCCACTTTCCAAAGTCCCTCGGGGAATGTCATTTCCACTGCACTCGGAGATGAACAGAAGAAGGAAATTAACGACCAGTAAATTTCACACCCCGTGTATATTATTATAGCGTTCTGCTAATCAAATTATCGGAGTGTGGTTTATCTTACCGATCAACCATTTAAGGATTGGTTTGAGGGAGCACATTACCCGGCAATACCCCATGCGAATTTCTTTAGTGTAACTTCTTTCTAGAACCTAAAACTTTCAAAAAGATGAGATCATTGTTTTAGAATTTTTGAAATCAATATCTTGTTATTAACGTTTTATGTAAGGGAGTGTAATTTAGTGACCTTTATTTTATTTTTTACCTCGAGAACATGTCGGTAGGTTCAACTAAGTATCGGATCTAACATGATTTTCAAGTTGAGGCCTGCGTTGAGCACAGACAAGACCGTGGCTTGTTGCCAAAGGAACGTACGTGCACTTGTGGCCGTATTATGCGTATTCTTGGATTTGCACGCAGCCGGGATGATTTTGTGTTCCGGTATACGACGCGCAAAAAGAAAATATCGATTCATTCAGGGACATTTTCTGAAAGACTTAGCTGCAATTACCCAACCTAATGAAATAAATCATTCATTGTATTACGAAGGATGTGTTGGTGATGTTATTTGGGAACATATGGATGAAGTCCATGATGGAATGTGGTTTGAGTTTGCCGGACAGACATAAATGAAAGACACTCATGCTTATGTACGAAATACTACACAATAGAATTCTTTAACTCGATACAATTTCCTACACAAACTAAACAACTGATCTCTAGCATTTGTGATGGATTCTTATCTCTCATTCGTTGTACTACTCGTAAGTAGCATGATCATACTTGCACACTCTCGCCCGTGGGGTGCCGGTGGGGTACATGAACCGATTTGAGAAACCGGTATATTGCATTGAAAAAGAAACTGTGTAGTTGGATCCTCTGCCGTTCAGAACACCTCACTGGTCAATTGGTCACATGATTTCCCACAATCAAATTGTTCATCTGTCTTCCCACGCTCTTTTTGTGTTGAAATGAGATGGAAATCAGCCTTTCATCTTGTCGAGTACACCCACGGACGTCGATTCGGTGGGTCAGTGATGTCGTGCAATTTACGCGAGACATCTAAGTGGACCCGACTCGAAAAGCACGAAGGTTGACGGAATGTTGCGTGCACACTACAGCTGAGGCACAATTGGTCGTAGTTGACCCCATCCTCGCTGCAGGCCCATATAATGCTCAAGCGATGTCGAATGACCAGAAAGTCGCACTGATTTGTTGAAGTGTGACGAAAACCGCTGTGAGACGTGCCTCAGTTACAAACGTCCCAATTCCTATGACATAACTCAGTTTTTAACCTTAACAATATGCGTAGTGGATTAAATAATTTTATGTGGATGATTGACTGTTTACCTCTGTTTATCTTAAGGGCTTCCACAAGAATTTGCGCTGGATCCCCTACTTTCCCTCACATTTAAAATTTTCCAGGTGTTCGGGGACAGGTTAGATTGTTTCGATCTTTTCTCTAGGAACGGTGTACAGTTTGGGGACAGACGCTGAGAAACTTTATTGTAGATTGCTCGTAGAGTCTACCACAGGATAGGATCTTAAGCTCTAAACGTATTAGCTTGCATCGGTACGATATTAGTCGACTTCAAAAAGCAGTTGTATATATTACCAATCTGAATGTACGCAGAAGTAACTCATAAAGGAGATTTTCTAGTTCAGTCAACTATTCTGGTTTCTGTTTTTCCCAAACAGTATCTTGTCGCAAGGATCTATTTGTATGGGTAGAAAATTATCCAAACAAGAATTAGTCACAAGACGGTAAGTGAAGCGAACTGGAAACTATGAGGGATATTGACCTGCCTATCGCCGCAGTAATGTTAACTTGTAATTGGTGAACCCCCTCTCAGTCCTTTGCAAGTTAATCAAACTTAGATAGGCATTTAGGTAGCTTAGGCAAGGTCGAGGTTCAATGTGAATTACTCCAAATCGTGTAGATTACCATCGGCTTGAATCAGAAGCCATATGTTCAACAGGTACAAATATACCTTGCGTTTTTCGATATTTTGTTGCCTGTTCTCAGTCTTTGTTTTCCGAGGCCCCCAGTTTCGGAAAGTGATTATGCGTTGATGTACCTAACTTTGGAAAGTACCTAAATTAATAAAAATGTTTTTTTTGTTGATTTCTTGTTCTTTTATATGTATTTCCCCAGTTTGTTTTTTGTGAGTTACGTTTGTCATGATGAAAAATGGTATTTTTAGACTGAAACAAACGCCCTTAATGACAACTTCGATGTTTTACTGTTGTTCATATATGTCTTTTCAGTCCATTCAGTTATCTGAAAGCAGTCTCAGCAAGACCCTGGAGATGCGAGCTTTTTATCCAGGTATAACCCCTCACTGGTGTATATAGCCCCGAGGAGTTGGAGTTTGGTACGCCGGACCCCTCACATTGAAGGTTTGTATGTTATCACTATGTATGTTTCATTGATTGAATGGACGCATGTGATTACGGTTGACCAAAAGGCATATCTTTCATTTCACCTATCTGCTATTACTTGTATGTGAATTATGTTGACACGGGATCAGTAAACCTTTTGACTCACATTTCAGCCCAACACAATCATGTGATTATGCAGTCTTGTGAAACTGATGTGAAAGCGAGTGAATTAAAAAGAACTAGATAATTGGCTGAGCAATCCCTTCATGGTTTGTTTCGTTTCTGCTCACAAAATACATAAGTTGAGTTAGGAATGGCACACCGTGTGTACGAAGGAGAATGAGTATTGGCACGGGATCGACAGAATTCAGGACAGTTAGTGCGTACGGATTGGGTATCTTCATGGACGTTTTGTAAGTACAAGTGTGCATAACGACATAATTTATCAACTAATTCCTAAAGAGTGATAGCCAATACACCACTGATCGTGACCACGGGTTTTTTAACCGACAGTCAGCCTTACTAGTGTTGTGGGTAAAGTAATGGAGCGACTGGTGGCTGCATTTGGTGTGTCACGATCGCCTGTGCCACCAAAAACAGTTTCCGGTCGAGTCGCTGATGCCTCTCAAACCTGTTACTTACTAGCCCATGAGTGCTGGAACGAGGACAAGGCCCAAGGACAGAAAACATACATCATCTTCGTGGACTTCAGTAAGGCATTCAACAAAGTGCCACACGACCGCCTTCTGCGAAAGCTTTCCAACCTGGGTTTGGGGTTTGGTCATACTGAATCGGCTGCGACACTTCCTCGTCCACCGGAAATTCTACGTCTGTGCAAGCATCTCTCTATCTACGTAGTATTCCGCCTCCATTAGAGTCTCCCAAGAATCGGTTCTTGGTCCATTGCCTTTTGTGGTTTACGTGAATGACCTGCCCGGTCAACTGTGCAGCCCATCCCTCATGTATGCGGATGATATCAAAATCTGCACTTGGGGCGTGCTGACTCAGAAGTAGTGTACTACTTCCAGGTAACCACATTGCACAGAAAATTGTGCGAACGAGATCTGGGTGTTATGGTTGCGTCATCACTAAAGACCTGAGAAAACACCGATGGGGTCTGTGCCAGCGCGTGGAGCATTCTGGGGCCTATTCAGTGGTAGTACAATCGGCTCATGATGGACACTTTCAGACTGCTGTACGCTTCCCATGTCAGACCGAGACTTAAGTATGGTGGTGCGGCGACATACCTCTGCACGGCCGGTGAACTAGCTAAGTTGGAGCGTGTACAACTTGCACTCTCTCAGGTTACGGAGACGTCAGTCAGTTGGTCTTCCATTAGTCTACCAACTCTCGCGGAGGTTAACAACGCTCTGGAATTCCCTTCCAGCGACCGTGATGGAGAAGAAGACAGACGCTACTTTCAAGTGGCTTCTTGATAAGCACCTGAAGAGGCTATGAAAGAGCTAACACTTGTAATCAGACCTTGGACCCAGCGGTGATGGGGCTTACACGGGTACCCTGCTCTCTGTCCTCAATACTGAAGGCTGACTGTTGATGCTCTCAAGAATATTGGCCGAAGAAGAACAGTAAGTCAGTGAAAGCGGGCAAAGTAACTTTTGATTTTCTAATGCTTTACTCATACTTATTCCAATATGCGTCAGGTAAACAGTGTACGTCTCCAAAGCAGCACTTTATGTACTGGGTCCGGAGTTTCAATCCCTGAGAAGACGTTGAAAATGCATTACTGACGAGCTCTAATGAGAACGAAATTCGAGTTTTGCTGATTCACGAGTCAGTGATTGGATAAGTAAACAGGACTGTACGTAATGCTGGAGGACTAAGATGGTCAGTCCAATCAGTATCGCTCTGTGTCAGACCCAATGAAGGAAGCTTTGTTTAGCAACACCGATATAAGGGAGCTGGCACACGGAGTATAAGTTCGCAAAATCCATTGACGAAAAGCTCAGACCTTGCTTGACAGGTAGACAGGAAATTTATTTGGAGCAAGCGTTTATACCGCCCAGTGAATAAGCTTTCGTCAATCAAGAAACCCCTGTTATCGTACATGTGGCAAAGATCCTCCTGAAAATGAATGAATGAGGTAACCAACTGAAAATGGATCGAGATCATTTAACAGCAGAATAATCACACAAGCACACGAATCAAATAGACAAAAAAAACAATTCTGCATGTGTCCGCATGTCGAATAACGCACTGGAGTGATTGTCATTTCTGACCCGATACATTTGACGCTCCCAACTCTGAACATCTGCTCCAGCCATAATGCCAACTGGTTTCAAATTGGCATCGAATTGGGTTTCGCTGCGTACAATATCCACGGGAGATTGGAACGCACCGCCACACTGCTTGTAGTTTTTGCTCCACATACTTAGTCCGTCATCTTTGTTTGTGTACGACCATTCTGAATTCGGGAATAGGCAGTGTGAAAATTGTGGAAATGTAAGCAAATATTGTACAACCAACATCATCAACAGTGCCTGGTGCCTGTGAGAAACCAAGTGGGCTCATCCAAACATTCACCATCTAAATTGTACAACCATCTTTTTACACTGACTTTAGTTAGTATGAGGATGATTAAATAGTTACAAACAAGCTCCTTTTCACATTCACACAGTCCTACTGCTGGCTCCAAACGTGTGTGTTTGTGTTTGTGTGTGTGTGTGTACGCTCGCGTGTACGAGATCGATCACAGTGTTCAGGTGACAACAGCACACTCGTGTACGTGTGTGTTGNGAGTTTTCTCTGGGCACCACGGGGAACGCGGTGGGGTGTGGTTCATTAATCCCGAGTTCTCACGTCTTCGGTCGTGTCTAGGATCGCATGCCTCACTGGTCGTAGATCCACACATGAATATTTGATTGAGTCACAGAGGAGGAAATCGAAAAACCAACTCCGTTGTTCTTGATCTTGCCTAAATCAAATCTTGTATCTCGTTTAAGACGCACTTGCCACGCACTGGACTGAGGGAGTAGATTGAACAAGGTTCAAACAGATTGCGCTGGGCACTATCTCAACTGTTCCCGTTCTCATCCAAGTTAGGTGGTGTTCACGGACGCCATCGGATAAGCATCTGATCGTACGGCTCAGTTACCCAGTTCCATGGAATGAGGTGAATAAGCGCATACAGGAGGAGAGTTCAGAATATGACACTTTTTGCTCTATTCAAAACGTGCACGTGCTTATGGATAAGGATACGGTTTGTACTGGTGCAACGTAGAATTGTCTACTTCTCATGGTCTAATAATAACCGAAAACGAGCTTGTTCGCCACGTTGCTGTACTCAATGGATTCTGTGAGACTATAGTCAAATATAATGAAATATCTAAACAATAATTATCATAACAGTGAAATATTATTGATGAACGAATTCAATTTTGCAACATCAACAAGGTGATTTGGAAGTCCTGAGTTCGAATCTATCCACCATCATTCATATGTCATGTGTTTCCCTACTTACTTAGGTGGTTTTTTTATTGGTCGTGGCCCCCATCCTGAAAGGTGACTGCACATCTGCATATTCAATAAATAAAAAAGTAAGCAATAAAGGTATTTATGAATACTATTAAAGTTTATTCTATTTCTTAGAATGTTCCTAATCCAACATATACGTTGAATCTTAACTGCAGGATAAAATCGAATATGATGGGCGAAGTGGCAACATTATATATCATTTCGAAATACTGGATCGTGTGTGAAATTTCACTTGTAATCCCATTTATTTCACAAGTGAATATAAGTGTTGAGTCAATCTTAGGTGGATGTGATATCAACTTTTACCGCTTGATCACAAATGATAGATACATGCATTGCCAAATATAAAATTACACATCAACCTCCACTTAACCCCACCCAACCCCTAAAATCTGAGAAACCCAGTTACCAATTGGTTTTATAGAGCTGGCTATTTTTAAGTCAGCATTCGGATGCAGTTTTAGCGCCGTTAGTGAACCTAACTTCCAAATGCACATTCGACATTCGTATTGTGTAACCATGCTTGCTGGTGAATCTGATAATAATCACTGTGGCTGGTTTTTATCTGAGCTAAAAGAGCTCCCGGGTTAACTGAACTCACAAACCATTTTTGAAGTGGGTGGGGCATAGGCACAAATTAAAACTTATGATTCAGGTCAGGTTAGTTGCCACGGTTGTAACATATGCTTCCACACCCATCTCCCATGGGAGAGGTCTGCAGTTCTGAATCTCTAAATTTCGCGAATACGCACTAACGGTTAACTCCAAGGCGAGTAAAACT
This sequence comes from Echinostoma caproni, assembly GCA_900618425.1. NCBI lineage: Eukaryota > Metazoa > Platyhelminthes > Trematoda > Plagiorchiida > Echinostomatidae > Echinostoma > Echinostoma caproni. The sequence continues at coordinate 30,609 of UZAN01043224.1, forward strand.
CGGGTCCGTAATGCCTGTGCAAGAGTTCAAGGCTGACTATAGACGAACTGAGTCTGAAGATGAAATCTGATAGTTGATCAATCACTATTAAAAAGACTGATTCCACACAACTGCCCTGAAGTAGCTGCCAGTCAAATTGAAGTCTCTCTGTGGAATATTAGCAACTTCGTATTCCGGAAAACAGTTGATTGGGTCGTGAAAATTGATATTTTAAGCAGTGTTCAGGAGGAGGGAGGAGAGCTTATGAACGCTCATGAAGTTTGGCGTGTTTATTTCAATTAACGACAAAACACCAACAGACAGTCAGACAAATAGCCGAAACCAAGTAGAGGTTCCGTAGTTTCGTTTATATGACATTTTTGCATGGTGATCATTTCGGCCGAAACAATTAGCAGAAATTTAATCTCGCTAATAGCAATTGTTTCGTGGTTGGATCATGGTGTAAAGAAGTGATTCCGACCAATAACATTTGCAGTTGCGGTTCGGGAGTATTCTTTTCATCGAGAACAGGATCTTTTTGGTCGAGTGTTTCCGGAAAAGTTCGAACATATTGTGACACATTAGATACAAAAGACTTGTTTTCTAGGGAGGTACATTTTTCCCCAGAAAGCTTGGTCAACCTATTCACTGAGGGGCAGTTACTGGCCACTTGATAAATGCTAGAAAAAGATTTTTACTCACTGATTGTCGCTTTGGCACCGAACAACCTTGTGAGAATCACCAAAACCACATTGATCCATGGGAGCGAGAACAACATTTCGGACCGCAAGAACAATTGAATCACTGGTTGTAAAACCTTATTCTGAGTGGGAACGGCAGGGGTGGGGTAGAGGTCAATGCAAAGCCGAAATTGTGACGCCTCAACAATCCATGCACGACCTTCAAGTAGTAACAACTGACGCAGTATACACGGAAAGTATTTTCAAGTAGCTTTAAACAAACATAATTCGTAAACATGAAAAAAGACAACACTGAGCGATCTTGATTTGAACTGACATTAGTTTGAACTTCACATGCAAGTTCACTTTTCAATTCATCCAGTCAATCATCACTCGGAAGGACTGAAATCGAGTTTCGCTCTTATTAGAGCTCATCAATAGTGCATATCCACCGTTCCATCCGGGATCTAAACTCCGTGTCCACTGTGCCAACCAGTTCATACCTATGCTGAACCGAAGGGCCAATTCATGTTTGTTCAGGTGTAGCCTTCAGAGATGGTTAGTCAACTAGTCTTAATAGATAGTCCATTGTATCTACCTTCGCCGCTGTCGGGATAAATTGAACTGACTGATTATCTCTGAAGTCGACACCTGAAAAAACATGAATTGACGATTCCTTTCAGCTCTGGTATGAGCTAGTTGGTACAGTGATAACACAAAGGCATTCCATGCGATGGGTCCGAAGTTTTAATCCCGGACGGGATGGCTACTGTGCACTACTTTTGAGCTCTAATAAGAGCAAAACATGAGTCTAGTGCTTCCAAGTGTATGACTGACTAGAAGAGCTGAGGAATGCGAGAGAAGGTGAAGTTTGAAACACGGTCAGTTCTAATCCATCAGCAACAGTTATCTCAACACAGTACTCATAGACAACTGTGAGATAAATGCAAATTCTACGAATCATTGCCCACACCTTCCATTGCGTACTTCATTTGCACATATTCGGTGAGATCTGGGTTCAGACGGATGTGATAAATAATGCGGAAAACTTCACTTGGATTAACTTCACCCTTAAAAGACAGACTAATGAACAGGTCCTTCTCTTCCACCCTATCAGTGTGTACTTTGGGTACCTGTTCCATCATAATTCGTTGAATGAAGCGGTCGGGTTAGCCATTGCTTCTGAACACTTTGGAGATAAATTTGAGTTTATCTTCCGGTACTAATTGGGAGCAGATTATTCGAGCTCTGTAGATACCAAACATTTTATCAGGTTACTCTTTAGCTTGATCGGGACATAGCTGTAAAAATTCGTGTAATGGCCACTCCAGGTTTTCTTACGGTACACACGGTGTTGTATAGATCCATCACGTCTTCTAATGAGGAGTACATCTAGAAACGGTACTCGATCATCTGCGGTATGATTATGAGTTATTGAAAACAACTGTTTGCTTGAAATTGTGTTTTAAATGCGAGTATGGGCATATTTCGAAATTTAAAACGCTGCACAGAGCCCAACCTGGTGAAAGGACCAAATCAGTTTCTTGCGTTTTCCACGCGAATTAAAGAGACGAACAATTGTATTGAATTCATTCGTGACTGTATTCAAACGAACTGTTACCCTTGCCATTATTGGAAGGTTTTACGTCGACACCGAATTCATCTGAATGCTGAAACATTGCGGCGTAATGCCCTTAAGAAGTGTGACACTATTCGCTCTAAAGTGACAGAGTATAAAAGGAATAAATCACAGTGTCAGTATTTCATGGATTGTTCACATGAGGACTTAAAACTGGAATATCTCAATTATGCGCGTACTATAGTTCAATCAAGGAAAGAGAGAAGATTGTCCTACCTGAGGCGAACGTTGAACAAACAAATACCGAAATGCAATTTCCCAATTAACTTGAGAGGTACGTCCACAACCTATCTAGTATCAGTCTGAACCACAAAAATACAAGACAAAACACACCAGAGTGAACAACAAATCACGGGGATATTGAAATGACTCAATCAAGAGGGTTGCATAAGCAGTGAACTATATGAACGCATAGGACCTACAAGTTCATGCATTCCGAGACTATATGAGTTGCCAAAAATCTATAAAACCCAGGTTCCCCTTCGTCTTATCCTACCGATGACTAATTCTCCATACCATACTGTTGCTCAATGGTTGACTGAAATCCTTGTATCCGAAACGGTTATCGGCATATAGTGTTAAGGATACCTTCCAATTGGTTAAACCCAATGCCAAATATAGACGTATCAGATAAGGTGATAACGTTCATGGATATCACGTCACTTTTCAAAAATGTGCCATTAGTGAAAACTATTCACTTTATCATAAAACATCTTGCAGATAATGAAATTAGTTTGGGGACAACCACGGAATCGCTACGCGAACTTTTAGTTCGGTGTGCGTATAACGTTCAATTTCTTTTCAACGTACCGGTCTACCGACAAAAGGACGGAGTAGCAATGCGATCACCACTAGGACCTTTGGCGGATTTTTTCTTGGCGATGCTGGAGAATAACCAATTGAAGGACACTTTACTAGTCTTCATAAATATTGTCGGTATGTAGACGACATATTTTGTATAGCTGATTCAAACTGCGAACTGGATCATCTGCTAGAAAAGTTCAACTTCGCACAAGAGGCTATACAATTTACAAAGGAGGTAGAACCAGATGATCGAATACCGTTTCTATACCTTTTTCAATTTAAGATGTTCGAATATCATTTTAAGATGTCACAGCATCATTTAAGATATCATGTTGCAATGTCGATAGTACGACAGTGCGATTACTTCGTCGTTTCACATTGTCTTGCACTTTTGTGATGCTCTTGCTATCACATTTAGTCAGTCCATCTGTGTGGTGAAGGCACGTCTGCTGGACAGTGGAAGTTCAATGGGCTGTAAATAAGGTGTGGTTTCTCGCTCGGGTTAGCTGGGCAAGCACCAGGTCCCTTGTAGCCGCTGCACTATCTGACCGATCGATAAATGAACCCAATCAGTCGTGTGATCTACGGGCCGGCATCGGTGTACGGTGTGACCGAAACCGAAACCACAGACTGAATCATACAGCGTTGCCTCTGTCATACTGTTGTTCTGTGAACATTTACTATCATTATTATTGCTATCCTTATGTCAAGAGACTCTAATTCCATTGACACTCTAGAACGCTGTGATATTTTATGTCGTCTTGTTCTCGGTTCAGACCGTTTGTTGTTAATTCATTAGCGGAGAAGAAATCCTCCATGAACTCGTGAAACGTGCTTGACTGTAAATTCACATTGTGCATATTATCTGTATGGACAATTTTTAGTGTATCACGAATTGATTACTGTCCAGCGAACTCGTCTTCTGATTTCGCGTTACAAAATCGCGTCGCGGCCAGGATCGAAGATCCCCAAGCCGACTTCACGGAAGCTGAAAAACAGCAAATTGCCGTGTCCCAGCCCCAGCAACTCCGAGGATATGGTTGACAATCTTGTGATAAGAATACTCGCCAGCAATGCGCTCATTTTGAATCTCACCCCCCCCCCGCTGTCCACACCAGAGAAATTCACTGCAGTCTGCAACTACCCACGATGAGAACTACAAGCCCGTGCTTACATCCGAAGGTTCCCAAAGGAGGAGCAAAGTGTTACCCTGCTGAGTTTGCTGACAAGAGACGCTGCAGATCGCGCATTCCAGGTAAACGTCTTTGATGGCGACGACCTGGAGGGCACGTTCGCCCAGTTACGTGAGCTGCTGGACACGCTGCTACATCCCATCGAATATCAGACACAATTCCACGCTGCGCGCCAGGATATGGGCGAGACCACCGAAGCATACGCGTATCGTGTGAGGCAGCTGGTGGCGAAAGCGGTTCCGGGGGACACCAGCGAGGGGCAGGAGCGCAGCGCAATAGAACGCTTTGTCGAAGGAGTAGCCAACCTTTCTGTGAAGAAGAGGCTAATTACGAAACCCAAAGAAAGCTTTAACGAGATCGTGTCGCTGGCGCGGGTGACAGAAAAGCTTCAACGGGCCGTTCAAAAACCTGACGCACAATGTTGGGTCATCTCCCAACAGCAGCCGCCCCAGCGCACAAACCCATGGGCATCGAGGCCGTATCATCAACCAGTGGCCGGGCGCCCTTACCTCCGAGACGGCGGTGGATGGAGACGCTGGTCTAATACCGATGAAAGATCCGAACCGAACCATAGACAAGCGGTAAATCGAACGCCTCAGGAAGATGGAAATTCGGACGACACCAATTCGAGTGAGTCAGTTGTCCCTGCCGATTGTTTGCCCTCTGATAAAATGTTTTGCGTTGACATACACGTGGAAAGATAGATAGTCAAAGGTCTAGTAGATACGGGAGCAACAAAGTCGTTGATCAAAATCTCTATGCCGCAAGCCGTGGGCAACCCTGACATCACTCCTTTCCATGGCCGATTGTGCGGAGCGAACGGCACGGCGATCCGTGCCATCGGAACCGTTCGCCTTCGTCTTCTGATTTGGCGTTACAATAGGCGGCGGATAATCACTGAATTCAATGCTGCTTTAGTGTTGGTAGAGAATCACCACAGGAGAATCAGTTGTGAAACGATGCGCCATGTGGGAAATAAGGAATGAATAAAGCTTAAGCGATCCTTTAGGCCCTCGGATAATCCGTTGGCAGTTAAATTGTGAATCGAGCAAACGTGTCAGCACCAGAGCAATGTGCTGCAGGTGCATCGTCAGGTTCAAAATCCATATAGGAATGAATGAGTTTCAACGTTTGCAATTTACTTAAAAATACAAATTTGAATATGATAAAGTTCTGTTTAAAACTGAAAACTTCTGATCAAGTTAATGAAAAACTAAATTTATAACTAACCCCTAATTCCAAATGGATTCAGAGGGTCCACATCTCCTGGATTCTACACTTAATAATTTAGGAATTTACTAAAAAATGTGCCCCTGGAGGCACAAGAGTGATGTCTCTTTCGCCACCGAATACAAAGCAATCGAGCGGTATTTCACTGCTCTCAAATCATCCTCTTAAGGGACGCTTTTAACTTTAAAAGTTTAGATAAAATTTACTCACAACCCTACCCAACTGTCGGAAAAGAGTCTGTGCGACTGCTGAGCATAAGAAAAACTACACCGAAATTCTACCTCATATACACAGCTTCAGCCCTGAAAATGGTTCAAACTATTGTCCTAAAGAAAATACAGATTGTCAATTGCGTAATAATTCAGGATACCAGTCGGCAACGATACGAGTTTGGCTCTGAGATTTTCATGGTCTCTGGGGATATTATTCAAAATAACAAACTGCTTTCTCGGCCAAAAGGCAACAACAACTTCCTTGAGTGAACCGTGACTTAATGCCCCATGCAACAAAATACTGAATTCTCTAGAACAGGCTTCTTTAGTTGTAAAATCGATTTCCCATTGGATTGTTTGTTTAATTCTACCCATCTAAAAGGGCATAAATTATTCGCCCCTTGAAACAGTTTTGAGTGAATCGGCAATTCCACAGTCAAAAGAAATAACGTTTCTCCATATTTTGATTTTCTGAACTGTTTAGAGTAGTTATATCTCTGAGTCCGCAATAAATTTAATAATTCATTCATTAGAGTAAGGTCTGAACAACCCTTAGAGAGATTATTCTTACAGCCGCATCTCTAAAGATAAATCTTTGACTAGTGATTGTTTTGTAGCAATAGGTTTCACTCAAAGCGCTTTTAACTTTGGTAGAAAAAGCAGTTCACTTACATTTATTTGCTGCTAAACCGCCGAGACCATGGAAATCTCAAGGTCGAATTTGTACCCTCGCAGCCTGGAAGCCTCAATTGTAACGTGATTGAAAATGAATTCACTGTACTCAAAAGAGAACAGAATTTGGTCACAGTCTCCGCCTATATTTTTTCACGCCCATTTTATGAGAAATACAAACTTGACTTTAAATAAAACCACTTCCACGAATCAAATGTCATCTAGGGACATTGGACGACGGTGGGGGATTTAGAGTGCACAAGATATGAAAATAATCTGTATCACTCAACTCTATTACCATAATTTCAACGATGTTAACGTGAGTATAGGATTATCAAAAACAAAAACAGCGCTTTCATAAACCACTTTATATGAACTTACCCGAATGTCTCAGTACGTAAATGAAAAAATAAAGTTAACCAAGCGTTGGTGTCATGCATGAAACACTTTCGGGAAGCATTAATGTGACAGACTCAGGCTGATAATGTTTCCTTCATTAGTCTCCCTTTTGATCTTTCCATTTGCGATGCAAGTTTTTTTAATTCTCGTTCAGCTCCGTTTTCCAAAAACTCATTGTCCAATCGGATTTATGGAATCTAGACCAATCAAATCTCTCGGGCTACAATTTTACCCCGAAAAATACCACTTTACGCATTTGAGTTTTTGAATTGTCCTGTTTTCCCCCAAGCAAATATTCGGAATGCCACCTGAAGGGTTGTGGGTGATGATGGTTAAGATACTCTTGTGCGTAGAGGCTATGTTGGATATTTGGGATCTTTATTACGTCAGTGCATTATTCTAAACTTTTAATCATCAACGGTTTGACTGCAAAGGAAATTTTGCCTTTCTGATCGATTCGGAGCGAGGTATAAGCTATGGATAGAACGAATAACAAGAGAAAAAAATGAAAACGTTTGCCACTAATATCGTTTCTGGAGATGCATCGGTCAACCAGTAGTTTTGCTGTTAACAGCCTTCTACAGGATTGCATATTTATCGTATTCAGCAACGAAATGCAACAACATTCGTGGTTTGAGGTACTCAAATCAGCATCTGGGTTGATTCAAACATAAATCCTCTGTTCTTCAAATACGGTTATTGGACTCTGCGAAGGTGAAACGGTATAATGGAGCTGTACCATCATTTCCATGATTTGTTGTGCCAGAGGTAATATGCAGATAGGAATTTATAAGCTCACTGATCTGTTATCTTAACCCTCCAAATGGTGACAACGGTTTCAACTTCAAACTATCTCATCGTCTACATAAATTTACCAAATATTGTCTAGGAGATGCGCTGTGAAATACAGACTGAAAGCATCTCCTTTCGTGGATGCAAGATCGGACGTGGGTTCCTTGATCATAAACCTCCCTGTTAATCCGATTTTGATTGGGTTGGTGGTGGTAGTGGTGGTGGTGGAGGTGATGGTCAAATGGTTCTCAATTCTGTACATTCTGGAGTTGGGTCCGAGAAACTAACCCTACACTGTCTCCGAAATTATGCGGTAGCTAGGTTTTCTGTTCTCTCGTCCAATAACAAGCGTATATTGATTGAGGTCCCGCGTGGTCTGCTATGACAAGTCACGAGTTTTAGGGAGTCGGGTACCATAATCATGTGCCGCGAATCGGGGTCGACCTATTCTATTCCTCTTAACTCAAGTTTCCATGACTGTTTGTGTGGGAGTGGAAAATAGACTTTCAGATGCACACGTAAACTGATAGTTCCCTTTCAGGATCAGGACTCTCTTTTTGAAAGCACCGACGTGGGTTTCAATTATGTTGTTTTGTATCCGTCTTGATGATCGGTATTCTTGTAATCATCAATTCTGTACTTCTATTGTTTATATGCAAGTTTCCCTCAAACGTTTTGCTCAACTGTGTTTTCATTGTGACGCAAAAAATTGACTATGCACACATACTCGTTTACCAGGAATGTTTGAATTTGGTGAATTTGGGGTCCACTTTAACTTTTACCGCGCCCTCCTCAGAACCCGTGTCAGGTACTTCACAGGGGAGATTTTGTACACATTGCTACTGGGCCTACATGGAAAGTCCGAGTAGTTGGACGATTGGGGGTATTTCCAATTTGATAGGCCTTTGAGAGCTGAATAATCTTGGTTAAGTTTTTACCAAGGGAAAACAGATTTTGTCGGAACTGAAACCACAGTTGTGATACACCTCAAATGCGAATTATCGGATGAAGGATGATCGTATTCGGCTTCGCATTCATATATCTCAGAATGAAGTTCTATTTGTTGTATTCTCACTCCAAACTAAATGCACATTTGTCCCCATTGCCAGAACTCAGAAGTCTGTATTACCTTCGGATTGTTCTGTTTTATGGAACAAATGGGGTTAATTGATACGAAAACCGGAGCAGTCCGTTCCCATGAAACACGATAATCAATAGCGGTTGCCATCGCAACAACAGCTGGGTGTCCATCACATTTCACCAGTACGATAAAAAACGGTTTCGAAAGAAAAAAATACATGCACCAGATTTCCACAACATTTTCGTCTCACCTCAGGCGAGGTCATGACGAGAGCAGTTCATGTGAGCCAATCAGTGCCCCACAGTCCCCTGTGGATCGGGTTACCACAATACTATAATTTTCATTGATCATTGATACTTGTATTNTCAAACGAAATGTGTACCGTGACCACAGAATTGAGACGTTTAACTGATTTGATTGACGGTGCAAACCTGGCGAACTAACTATCCTGTTCAGCGAGTGTACATAAATTGCAATAAAACTTTCCCTGTACCAGAAAAGCAATGAAATCGAAGGGAATTTTATCGAAGAAACATTTTTTAGAGATTGAGAAAACTCTATAGAAAGGACAATACTGTCCGTTTGAGGCCACATTTTGAACCGCCGTGTTTACGGTGAGAAAATGAAAAAAGATGATCACGCGCGCCCGTTGATTGGCTGCGCTACATATTTTCCTTCTCTAATTCATTTTGATCTGTCGTAATCACTACATAATGACTGTTTCAAAGGTTTATTCGCAATCACAGTTACTTGGTTATGATCCTTACTTGCACAATACCGTGTCTTTTATTTCCTCGTTGACCGATTTTCGGATTCCAACTCAAAAGAAAATAACGCGAGCGCGGCGGCTGATAATCAGAACTTAGTTTCACACTCCCATCAAAAATGACTGTGCCCTCATTGGTTAGCAAAAACATCAGATCATATTTCGCGAAGGCAACGGATTTAACGTACAACCCCGATTCACGCATCCCGATCCAAATGACAAGGACCCATTAGTTGAACTCACGGGTTTTTAATGCTTCCGTAATGCTATAATGTACAGTAAGAAGAAAACGGGAAACTGAGCGATCATTAATCTCAGCTGCTCCTGGAGCGTCAAATCTGGGGTTCTTTTCATTACTCCGGTGATAACCTCAACTGTTTCATCATTTAGTGTTTTCTACATTTTTGCGATATAGAAATACCATGATCACCTTTATATTAATAGGTCCCATTTTGTACTCAGCCTCACGTCTCATCCTTCTTTAATGGATTTATGTCATCTTTTGCTGCATCTTTCGACGACAGTCTCCACATTGTTGGTGGTGGCCTTATTCATTCATCTACTGATTTCATAACCTCTTTTGACACACAATGCGTTTAATTTTGAGACAAGGTACTCACTATTCACCCGGAACATTTTGCCTTCAAACTCGTGGTGTAATAATTCCACACAACGATGCTCGATCGAGGATATTCGTTTATTGAGGATTTCAGATAGGACGTCACCAATCTGGCATACATCACACAAAAATCTAATCAGAAGCATACCATCGCAGTTCCTGGTCACATGATGGGTAGAGAATGTAGAAATCGACAGCTCTTCATTGAGACCCAGCAAATTGCCTTCAGTGAACTTAATGATTTTCGCTCTTTGTAAGTATCCACCAACCGTGTTACCTACTACTCAGAAATGAGTAGTATCTCACGAAACCCCTCTCCCGGTAAAAAGGATATGGACCTTTCCCTCTGGGAATTAACTTTCTCGAACCAGGGCCACTGGTGAATCCTCAAACATGCTGCTTATACTTTACCTTAGATCCAACTGGAAGCACATTGGCCTTCCGTCTAGTTTGTATCCTAGTTATCATCATCATCGATTAGCGAAATACGTTGAGGCGAACTTCACTAAAAGTTGCCAAACTCGCAATGCATAAAAGGTCAGTGGTAAAATTTAAGGTAGACAGGGATTGGACCTATTTTGAGTGAGGGGGATGAAGGTGAACCACTGTGGTCAACACACAGAGTGCACAATCGAACTCTGCATACATACTGTTTCAAGCATTCTGGCCTGATAAGAAATGACAACAAGAACGCCACTGCTGTCGGTTCACTGCCATATCTTTCAATGTCTCCAACCAACCGATTGTGTCTTTCGTACCTCAACCTGTAAGGTGAGTGACACCTACTCTACCTAATGGCTCTGTACAATTCTTCATGCCTCGTCTCCACGTCATCTGTTGACCTCCACGCGGTTTCCTCCACCCCGAATTAGCTACAGCAAATAAAGCGCGGTGCGGCAGACGATGGCTGGGCATGCGCAATAGTGCCCTAGCCAGAGAAGTCTACTAATCTGAATTCGGTGTGCCAGCAGGTTTATCCCTGATAGACTCCCAAACACACGGTGGCTTACCTCTACGTTACTAACCCGTTCGCTCCATCCCACGTGAGCTAAACTGCGTAAACACTGATAATCGGAAAACTCTAGTCGACGGATATCTTCTACTCGCAAATTCAAGGTTTCACAACCATAAATCAGAACTGAACGAACGCTAGCGCAACATACACGACCTTTCAGCTTTAGTGAAACGTCGCGTCTACGCCAAAGGTGTTCCAGTCCTGCATATGCTGATCAATCCTTGGAAATGCGGACGGTTATCTCCTTTGCTGCGCTACCGTCACTGGTCATGCAACTACCTAAGTAACTCATTCTTGACCATTTAGTTTCAGAGCAGGAGTAGGCGAAACCCAGTCCTGCAGCATCACTTTGCACTTTGAAGGTGCGAAGCACATACCGAATGTGGCAGCTGCACTTGCTAGTCTATTAAGTGTGCTTTGCGCATCCTCCATACATTCAAACAGACAGATGACGTCATCGGCGTATTCTAAGTCGCACAGCTTTTCTCCAGCTGCTCATTCAATACCTACATTTTAGGGATCACTTTGTGCGTTCTCCAGTATTTCGTCTACGACGAAATTGAACATAAACGGCGAGAAGGGCATCCTTTACGAACGCTGCTGCTGGTTACGAATGGCCCATCTAGTTCATCATAGACCTTTATACGACCAGAGGTATGCGAGTACAGTGACCTCAGTAAGTTAACGTACTTCTGGGGCATTCTTTTTGGGAGAGAGGTTCGCGATCAACTGAGTCGAAGGCTCCTTTCAAGTCAAGGAACACTGCGATCGTTGGTGGCTGTGGGTCTGACGCAGCTCAAAGACCTGATGCAACGTAAACATTTGATCAAATAGTTTCTGCTGAGGAAGTCCTACCCACTACCTTCTCGTGGCGGAAGTGTTAACACTAAAGTGGGAGGGCAAAGGCGAACGCCCGGCGCTTTCCACCGGGTTGACCGATCACTGGTAGTCAGTCTAGGGGAGTTGGCTAAACCCTGATTCCAAACCACCCACACCTGGCGTAAAAATCTCATAGTGGCACCAACCTTCGGCGCAACCGAACAGGTCTCCAAAGTTGATCTTTGGAGTTGACCACCGTGATGCTCACCGGCAAGTGCGAGGCTCAAGGGCAATCTGGGTACCCTGGATAGTTGGCCGCATCCGAAAGGCGTATGAACTGACCCCCCC
>UZAN01043225.1:5877-16917 GCA_900618425.1 Echinostoma caproni
GCGAGTAGGGACTCAATGATTCCAGTCTTTCCGCATAAATCTTGGAATGCAGTCCCTTAATCATTTTGGTGGCCATTCTTTGTGGCCGAGCTCTTCAAGTTTCTGTATCGAATGCTGATAAAACGTAAATTAAAGCGATACAAGGAATACCGGATAGATCTTTCCCGATCATTGCAAAACTGGCGGATTTCTTTAGGACAACATTCATCGAACCAAATTTTGAATGCTTCCAGAGCATTTGAAATACAAGCCAATGCAGGGCGCGATGAAAAGCTTACTGCGTGCCAGCACTTATGGATCCATGTTTCATGCAAACGTTTATGTGCATCCGATGGCACATGGCGCACATACATAATAGCATCTTAATTTGGATAGCGTCCGGTTCACTTGTCATGTTGGTTTGCAATCAGCCTACTTTAGTGATTACGTTCTCATCCTTAGGTAGAAACTCAGAGGTACCCTCGGGAATATTCACATACACACATTGGTTTTGTTTGGCTAACTATCACCCTTTATGGTAATAACTCGACTCAGTTGCTCGATGCTCACCAGCTGTTTTCCATAATTAGGGAAACGCCCACTATACTGTTTAATCACATTTACAAGTTTGAGAAATTCTACTGGTCAGTACAGTGTGTTCTGCAAACATAGTAATTATCCGGATGAATGTATGATCTAGCATCAAACAGATTGTTTCGCTCAAGTCATAGGTATATATCCCGATAGAATACAAACCAAAACATGGTTTTGCTCCCGGATATTCAGATATCAATCTGAATAATATTTCAGATTTCATCCGATAACCAAGTATGTAGTCCAGTAGTGATACATTTCAAGCTGAATTTGAATTACGATGAATTCGATCTGAAATTATCAAAAGAAAAACGTGCAATCAACTCCCGGACCTAAAAGAAGTTCAGCTTCGAGCGACTGATCTATAAACACCACTGTCCGACACCGGAGAGTTGACTTGAAAACGCTTCCGTCGAATATCTACATAGGGAAAGTTTTACATCTGCTTTTTTGACTCAAAATAGTTTTTTTGGTATCATTGCTTAGAAGATTTGAGAAGCATTGGTTGCACAAAAGCACGGGACTCAAATTTTGCGGTGAGCAAAAGAATTCCTCAAAACTCAAAACACCAACACCACAACAACAACACTAAAGTTTGAGACCTAATGTGAACGAGAACCGTGCAGTTAGGTATGCTTAATCTTGCAATATTCCCCTCTCATTTCACTCCGGTATCTATGCTTGAGGGCTAAACGGTTACGAGCCTAGTTGCATAGGTTTAGTTCTGTTCTACGTATGGTTCAGTTCATAGAAAAGTCTAAGGTTTCCTAAACAATTGCAATTGACTGATTCTTTCATTATCATTGTTGGGATAAAAGGTAAAAGTAATTGCCATCAAGGCTATACAAAAAGAAGACGCTAGACATCCCAGTTTGCGCTTGCATGGCAACTTGTTAATAGTCTTTACCAGTGTTACCAGGTTTCAAAGCGAGAGTGTGATATACGTCACAGCTGGAAAATGGAGAGTATTTTGCAAAACCAGACAAGAGAGTATCTTATACGCAGACCGTATTTCACGAAAGGAATTTCCTAGATAAGTATTAAAACACAACTAGTAGCGTTTCTCTGGTTCTTAATCAGCTTTGTAGGATATTTGAATTGAGGTAATTCTACCCTCAGATGAGCTGCTGCAGTTGCTTGATATGAATGAGGTAGTTTTTTTCTAATCGGTTCAGGCCTGTCAATTCAAAGTCGATTGAATCAGTCATTCCATTTCGCCGATTTTCCAATTTTGGCAATATTCAAAAAGAAACACTTCATCACCAACCGAGGTAACATCTTGTGTGCTTGTGAAGTACAGTGTTCCGCTTGTCTCCATTCGTTTATAAATGTGTTCTTCTCTAGCGGCCAATCTTGAAACAATCTTCGACCGATATGAACTTATACATAGACTCTAGCTGCACAGTGTTGCACAAGTTATCTCCAGGAGCGATTTCGCTGCATCTCTTCAAGTACACACTACGGTCGAAAAATATAATGAAATCTAACCTGTCTCGGTTGCCATTGCTGCGCTGTTGGTGTTAAATTCATCAGTCTGTCTACTAAAGCATGACTAGAGTTAAAAATAACTCCTCCTGTTTGCACAGTCTGGGATTCCATCGTTCTGTAGCAACATTTTCTGCAAACCGAAGCTAACGTGAGTTTTGTGTGATGAAACACTTGATGTTCAGTCTGTAACACGTGACGAGCGATCAATGATGCTCGGGCGTGGCGTTGTGTTGACTTTTGACCTGGATCGTTCGGATGTGATTCGCTCAACAGTGTAATTACTCACACCGGAATGTGTTTGGCTAGTCGTATAAGCTGTCAACCGAGTACCCACAGACGAATAGGTGCGATTGGCGTTCTCATCACAAAACCCTATCGGCTGCACAGTCGATTGCCAAAAAATAGAAATCTGAACTGTGCAAACAGAAAGATTTATTTTTAACTCTAATCCTACTTTGGTAGATAGATTGATGGATTTAACACCGACAGTGAATTAACGACCATTTTTGTCTCGTGCTCTCACAATTGTCGAACNAGACAATGAGAACACTATTAACAAAAAATGGTTCGTGGAGAATACTTATATAGAAGAACGCGGCAGGCTGAATACTGCCATTTCCTAAGCATGGAAGCTGTCACTGCGGCTGATGACGAAACGTTTGCAAACCAATTACCAAGATCGGAGAACAGTCAAAATGGAAGTGAGAAGCTACTCCTTCAAATGAAGTGGGGAAAACTTATGTGTTTAAGGACTGAAATGAAATTCAGTTCATTTGAGCTACGGGAACGGATTGTTCATTACCCAATCAGTCATGGCTGATGACCGAATACGAACCACATCCTGCCGTCAGAGACATTGGCTACACCTGTTACCGATAGAGTAGTGACCGATAATCTCGAGATGACATACGAACCACACTCTTGATTCACTTATAGTTGACTGTGTTCCTCAATGCATTACTACAGTTGACTATGCGTAAGACCTACTAGATTAGTTCATTTTGCCTAATTCCCCCATCATGGCACTCGGCCATAGATCTGATAATCCCAGGACATTTGATGGACGTGTATACAAGTTGACAGAAATCAGAATGCATCCATTGTTCGTCAACATGTATCTCACATGTCTGTGACACACAACATCTATCAGAGAAGACCAATCAACCTCATTTCAAACCGGATGAGATATTCCAATGCACCCAAATGATCCTCCTTTGTTGCTAGTGCTCACAAACTATGATAATAAAACACAACACTCATCAGAGTGAGGCGAGATATGATTAGACCGATATCAGATTGAGGTTAGTGTTAACAATAGAATTACTGTCGGAAGTAGAATGCCATGTTCTGTATTAGCTTTTGTAGGTAATTTATTGTGTATGTATTGTGTGCCTGAATACCGATCTACTAATGATATCAATTTAAGAGGGTTACCTGATACGTACTATTTTTAATTTGGTCAAATCGTTTGCTTGGGCTCCAGGAACGGAACTGGCCTGACATCAAGTAACAGCCTGTACGCGACAAACAGGGTAACTATATTAAAATAATTAGGATCGTCCGTACTGTCGGAAGATAGTCTTTAAAATGGATACTGTTATCATCCGTGTTAACGAGGTTTACAATAAATGAATTGTTATCTAGCCTGAACCAAGCTTTTCAGCAGCGAGATGTAGAAAGGAACCGATGTTAATGCGAATGGCTACACTAAAAATGTTATTCACCAAACACAGGGAAACGTAACAAAAAATTTTCACTAACGTTTAATATGCATCAATCAACTGATAGTGAGCATTGACCCAGTGAAATTCGTTTTCAAATACGTTGAATTTGTTGCACATGTAAAACAATATCTGTTTTAGAAAAAAATGAATTAATTTCTAAATGAGATTAATTCGACTCACCAAGAATGAAGTTCCGAAAACAACACACATTCAAATATCGTAGTAGTTGACCTCTGTCTATTACGTTAACGGATGAAATTTCGAGATATCCGTGCTATTCTCCATTGCATATGTGTCACTTCAATCGATAACTGTAATTTGATAATGCCAAAACTGGAAACAGAATGAACAGAAGCCGTTTCTTGCCAATAATAATTCACTCCATCGTTTTTTTTCCAGATGATGGCTCACCCATTGTTTTACGAATCCATGGTGGATTTACCGGTAATAACCATGTTCGTTTAATCTCTCTAGAGGATTTGTCAACTAATCTGTGGGATCCGCATTTTGATGTGTGAAACATTTGAAAACAATATTCTTAGGTATCACTCCCATCCACTGCACAAAGATTCAATATTCCCATGAGGTCAGAACCGTTGTGTTCTCGCCCACGTAGGCATGCATAGTAATTCTACGATACCCGCTTTACCACCTATCCTTGCTGACAAATAACAGGATTTTCAAAACGACATTGAGGGTATCGGTACTTAGGTATTCGTCTTTTAGTAATGTTTCAATTTTCGACTGAAATGTACGTACTAAGCTTACAGTAGCTATCACCGCAAAGGCAATTAAAACAACAGTTAATAGTATTATTTTATACACGTAAAAGGGATTTCTAATGATCTTTCATACTGACAGAAGTCGTTAGTATTTACTGTTTAGATAAACTCAAGTTGCATGCAACTCAGAGAGTAATTGTTCAGTTAGAAATTACTCAGATATTAGCTACGCCTTACCAGTTATCTCGAATTTTATTTTAAATGGCAATGGTGATAGATTGAGAGTTAGCAGGATTTCATTATTCTGAACCGTACCAGTTAATTTGCATTGAAAGTTTTGCATTTAGAGAGTGAGTTGGCCAAACAAAACAATTGAAGTACATACGTTTATTTCATCCAATGAATTCAACTTGTTCGTCGTCTGATGTTGTAAGTAATAGCTTGTGAGTAAGCGATTATGTTGGTTAAAAACATAAGAAAGTTAGCCAATACTTTCATGCTGCATATGTTGAGTAAGTTAAGTGCTTAAATATGAATTGTGCTGCGCTTCCCAAAAAGGATCATTTCTACGGAAGTGGTGTGGCTTCGACTCAGCATGTATTGTCGCCAAACGAGACACAGAAATTATCAACTGAAATGCGGATATGTGACTCGATGGATTATGCAATCAAAGTGAGTTCGCCCATTTTATCAATAGATAACATCACCGCAAATCATTAGTTTGATTACTAAATGTATTTGTCTATCCTAGTGTTCGGCACAAAATGGGATGTTTGCTTTCTATGGCAGACAATTAGTTGCGCTGTGCATGACTGATTATTCTTATCAACGTCCAGTCTAGTGCTAAACATGTAGGTGGTGGCAGTTTACCAGTTTTTGCGATAGAACCGGTCAGTTTTGGTCCATGTGTATTTTTTCCCGAAACAGACTATCATAATTTGGAAACATAATCAATATTGGCTTTAGATCCAGCACTTTTTTCATGAAACTCAGCTGACCTACAGCTAAAATAAAAGAACAGAGCAATCAGAAGAATTGTTGTATGTATTTGAGATTTTCACCTCCTATGCGATCAAGGAATCTCAGAGAAAACAATATTTCTCACAAGCAAATTCCTGATTGCGATTAATGTGTCTAAATCCTATAGGAAAAGTTGGGTTAGCACATCTCGTTGACTAAAGCGAAGGTCGGATACACGAAATCAGGAGTGTAATGAAGATCATCAGTATAACGTCAAAAACAGGCACGGTAAGCTAATTTGATCACACTTCACTGATTTCCCGGGTTGCTCGTCACGAAATAAGAGCTTTCCCTTACTGTGAAATGCCAAATGATTTTGTTTGGTGCGTGAGAGAGACGAGGTGTCTTTGCTGACTTCATGATTCGTTATTCAAGTACTGTAAATTGTAAAACTAATTCGATACTGTTTGTGTATTTCCATCCCAAACTGAGAGTATTAGATTTATTTACATAGCTTCGCCCATCACGCGATCTCGTCTGTTGAGGCATTGTCCAAATGACCATACTCAACGTCCTATCAGTTGAACCGACTATATGCTTTGAATCATGTGGGGCTTCGTCAGAGTTATAAAATTATGCAACCTCCGGATTATAATGATAGAATTTAGTTTTTCATAGTAATGCATACTCTGGTTTTATTCCTAAAACGGCTCGATAATTAAATGGTAGTGATTTCAAAACAATAGGACTGCAAATATATCCTCAAATTTTTGTTACTTCTTTGTTTAAATGCTTTGTGAGGTTACATCGTGTTGTACGATGCCGATTTGGACTGATCTAATGATCTTTGGTACAAATTCGGTAGTCCCGTAAACAACATCAACGTTACGGAAGCAATCGAATCTCCACGGTTGCCAATGAAAAAGTGAAAATGCCACAAAACAGAATTTCATGAAGCTCTTTTTTAGTAATTGGAGTTGCTCAAAAATCAGCCGATATCCCATTCTCCCACAACCCGTTAACCTAAATCATGGTGATAAACGAGGTCGGAAAATAAAATAAAATGTCTTTACAATAACGAAACCATTAGGGACAATGACGGTGGTCTCATACATAACCGTGGTTGATGGGTCTGCTACATCTTTCGGGAAGATTTTGAGCTCTCTTTGGCATAAAATCACCAATTTAATTACTTATGTTCCCTCATTCGAAGAATTGTGGACTCTAATTTTCAATGCGCCGCAGGTGGCCCCTTTGGACGCATCGATATAAAAACTTATGATAATAAAGTGCGATTGCTCCATCGTGTACCATTGTCTCATCCCTCTCACCCGTGACCTTAAACAAGTATAGTCCCTCTGACCCTTTCTGTGATCTGATTGGATCATATTCCACGATCTGCACCGCTTAAAATCCCTCACCCCAACATGAGACTGTCTGATTACCGGCTTGCACGCTTTGCAATGCTTTGGTTGGTACGTCCATTCCATCCGTGAGCTGATGGCACTCCTGCTGCACAGTCGAAGTTTACTGGGCCTGACTTAGACTCACGGCTGCAAACAAAGTGTGGTTTCTCGCTCGGGTTAGCTGAGCAAGCACCAGGTCCATTGTTGCGGCTGAACCATTCGACCGATCGATAAATGAATCCGATCGGTCGTGTGATTTTTGGGCCGGCACAGGAAGAGGATAGGTTTCGAATGCGATGCAGCCTAAGTGTTTTTTTAGAGAATCAGTTGTGGAGCGGTGCGCCATGTGGGAAATTCGGAATGGAAAATGCCCAAGCGATTATGGCACTTGGCCAACGCTTGACTCGTCTAAAATACACGCACTATTTTTGGAATCGGGTTCGGTAAACAGATAATGATAATAAAACTTTGAACTTGTCACGGGTGAGAGGGACGAGACAATGGTGCGCGATGGAGCAATACTGTTCTACTAGATGAACCTGGCCTGTTGAACTACAGGTGTTGATACTTCAGCTAGGAGAACTTCCCGTTTGATTACGGATGACAGACAACCGAAGCTTTGGGGCTCAAAATGTCAAATTAACCAGGCTCCATAGGTAAGGCCAACCAGATTACGGCCAAAAATTCGTTTTGGTTGAGATCTCTGTGTTGAGCACTCGCAGATGCCTTTTTCCTCTTTCTGAAAATTACTTCACGTTGTTCGTAAGCAATCGTGAATAGTTTCTTTCTGCAGTACGAATGAGTGAAAATTTCGCAAACGAACAAATCTATTGGTCATCATAAACGAACAGGCGAACACTGTCGAATTTTTCTGAAACTAACTTAAGCCCATATAAAATTGCTCATTAGGAGAGCAGCGTTTAGGAGAATTCATTCTACGCTAAAGCTTTTTGTAAACATCACGGCTCCAAAACTAAAATGCAAAGGATAAAGCGAGGATGCGTTCAGAGGGGAACAATTTGAAGATTTCATCAAGGTAGCATGGTGAAAATTTGAGTTACGTATAATAGACCTTAAACGTACATCATCTGAGATATAGACTCGAATAGAGGAAAAAGATGGACTTATATCCGAGAAAGAAGTTTAGGCACAAACTGGGCAGCTGAAAGTTGCCATGCGTTTGGGCGCTCTGATTCAACGTGTTTTTTCTAGCTTTGGGTATATCACATCATAAATTGGCTTTCAAAGCGCTTTGTTTGTCAAGGGGAAAGATCCGTTATAGGTATCTTTAATGCTGCGCAATGTAATTAGTCTCAATTAACCGAGGGCCAATGAAAGTGTTTTCCACATTAAATCACTGCCGCACTCTTATTGGATGTACATAAACCTTCATTGTAAGCAACATAAATAGAATCCGCTGCTATCACCTCAATTTGCACAGGAAAAAATAGTTTTTAGTATCAGTTCATCCATAGAACATAGAAGTCATAGAGGGATTTTGTTCTGAAACTTCTCAAAATTTCCTGGGAGATTTGCTCCTTGCTTCACGTATGTCGTCTTTTTGTGGTCGTGGACAATGAGTTTGCATTCTTTTTCATTGATTTTGGATTACTTGATTCTAATGACAGAACAAATAGTCGAGCGTGTCTTCTCAAGTTTCACAGTTTACACAACGGATCTAAATAACGGTAAGCAATACCAGTAGGGTCGTTGTGAATAGGTAGGTATCCCTGTTTAGTGCATAAGGCAAATTTATTGAGTGCTCATAAAGGGCAAACATATCAAACAATGAAAAAACTTTTAATGTGAACATTCTTCGTATACAGGGCAAATAAAATGTGAAATGAAACACTAGGAAGCAGTTGATAGCTGTTTTGACCTGGTCGGGTCTCATCACCAGTGCGAATCCATCGATCCTACTGGGGATCGAATCCGGGACCTCACTAGTAGAACGCAAGAATGCTACCCACTCTACCACCGAGCAGCTGATCAGATCGTTTTTCATTTTCCGTTTACAAGATATAGCGGGACCCATCTTTGCAAGCTTGTTGCGGGTCACAGACCTCATCTCAGCGATAGCTTCTGGGGTTGTGACTCGGTTGGAAACAGTCGACTTATTTCATGTGGGTACTGGAGGATTTGATTCAATTTCAAAGTGGAAATTCGTCATTTTTATAGCAAATCAAGCAAATGAAGCCAGCAAGCACCAGACAGCTGTTTCGACCTGGATGAGTGGGTGGCATGCTTGCATTCTGCCCATGGGGTTCTGGGTTCGATCTCTAGTTGGGTCGATGGATTCGCACTGATGAGGAGGCCCAACCACATCAAAACAGCTGTCCAGTACCTCCCAGCTTTTCATTTCACGCCATATACACGACGAATTTCCACATGGAAATTGAATCCAATCCTCCGTTACTCACAGGAAATGAGTAAACTGTGTAAGTTCTAGGAATANGGAATATACATAATTGGTAAGGCATGCAAAGAAATGTAAAGGAATTCAACTGAAATGACTGTTTTGTGATCAACTCAAGGTAATTATTCAGACCCGTGGTAACAGGTGATAAGAAACATCATATTCAATCGTTAAACAATTCGGAATTTTATTTCCTTGCACGAATTGATCATCCGCTCCGTATGTATGCATAACTACATGAACTGGCCAGTGTAGAATGAAAAGAGACAGTTTAGTATGCGAAATACAACGAAACGTTTTCAAAATGTATTGTGATTCAAACATCTAATCTCGTATTCACCTCATCTAGGTTAACGTTTGCGCAGCAAAACAGGCTCAGTTAATATCTTGTGATAAAACAATGTGCTTGTCAGATCAGAGATGCTTCGTCAGAGCGTTACAAGACGTTTCCGGATCTGAGGATCCATGACTGATAACGTAGACACAAACAGTTTGCAAAGGAATTGAAATCACTCCGTGACGTGCTGAATTTTCTCAATCTCAGTTTTGTCTACAACGTTTGTGAAAAGTATTTTGATCAGATTTCATTTAGAAATAATTGTATAACATTTGTAAGATGTGTGTGTCATCCTTGTAGAATCCATTTTGCATATTCCCCATACTGATTCATTTGAGTTTCCCACCACCCTTAGGCCTCTACTGCATCTTTTACGACCATTCTTTATTTGCATAAAATTAGAGAACACTGTGGACCGGTATGGCGAATGCGTTCTGGTGAGGCTAAGTCATATGTATATCTAATTCAACCACCTGAGTGGCTCCTACAACCTATCATCACTGACTTCATTGGGATCAATCACATTCAGTAGAATACAGTTTTTAATAAATGATCAACATTATTTTCATGTAACCAAGCCAAATAATCATCTATTTAGGGAGGTTTTCAGTATTCTCGGTTATTGAACTGAACTTATAAAATAACACTACTAATATGTAATTTAATTTTGACAAACAGTATGGAAATTCGAGTCCCCTTTATAAATTTCATTAATACAGAAAGAAGACAAATGTCACGAGATGTAAACATTTTGCTTGATCTTCTCAATCGCTGACGTAAAACAAACGAACACATATTTAGCATATAGCGGTTGATCAAATAACATTGCGATTACGTAATGGTGATCTGAAAGACGAATTGTGGTCAACTGTGTCTTGTCATCATTATGTGTTTTGCAATAAATGACCCTGGCATTTTTATGATCACTTGACCATCGATTATTGGTCATCGTTTTCACCAGTCACTTTGAATATACTTGGTCATTCGTTGTGAGAGCTGGCGGTTCGTTCCATTTACGCATGCGTCGCCGTAACTGCAGGTGATTTGGTATAAGGTGTGCGAGGCAGAACCACTTTGCTAACCGTTGTAAACATAGTCACCTCTGAACACATGCTTTATATGGATCGCCTTTTTGTTAACGTTTTTGATTGGGTAACCTTTCGGGAATGGCCTGCAGTGAATATTTATAGACCTTTTCTGGGTAACAATTGATTAGCAATATTCCCCTTTGGAAATCCTCTTCTTCCTTTAATGTATCTGGAGAACAAATGTTTCTCCCCCAATGAGATAGGGTTTTCACAAGCCCATGTTTGTAGGCCTTTGGGGTTAAGCAGAGTGAAGTGTAGATATTGATCATTCCACCTCGATTGTCGGTAGATTGAGCGTTGTAGTATCTTATTTATTTGTCCGGTAG
>UZAN01043225.1:23134-42852 GCA_900618425.1 Echinostoma caproni
TCCATCAAAACGAAACAATTACTCTACGTAATATTAATTAAATGGGCACGTGTGAAGGAAAAGTTAGAAATGTCGCACCAAGACACTTTTCTGAAGGATAACCTGCATTTTTGTATAAAGCTAACGTTTCAATGGAATCTTTTATCGTTTTATCACTCTATTTTACTTCCTTTTATTCAATGTATAATACTGGAAGAAGTAAGCGGTCAATGAAACAAACGGCTGTCGCACAACACAATAAATAGGGAAAGTCAGCTGATTTGAGTATTTTGTACGATTAATTTTAGTACTAAATTGTTTATTCCGGAAACGGGCAAGGTTATCATGAGAGGCACAACAATTTGGCAGCTCAGGATGTTCTAATCTGCCTGCTTAATCAACCTGCTTTCCCTATGAGCGCATTCACACTTAATGCACGATCGTGATATTATGACTCTGAAAATCACAAACTCAGTGATGCAGTGAAACAAACGAGCCATGGGATACCATCACAGTTCTTTGAGTGATGGACTCATCGATATAATCACTTATCTCCTGTTTGGATTGAATTATGCAATGTCTGTATATTTCGTTGAGCTTCTGACAACGCTCAGTTCTGTGAAGTTTGTCCAACTATGTTTGTGACGGATGGCATCCTAAGTAGTCTATACCTTTTTCAGTTTAAGATATCCGAAATCCAATTTAAGATGTCATAATATGGATTTAAGGTATCCGAGTATCAATTTAAGATGTTATGTTGCTATGTTTTTACTCTGTACTGTGCTAGGTACTATCCACATAGCAACATACCATCTTAAATTGATACTCGGACATCTTAGATGCATATTGTGACATCTTAAATTGGATTTCGGATATCTTAAATCGAGAAAGGTGAAGTTTCTTCAACATGAACATCTCTATCTACTCCGCTTTGGCGATAGTTCATTGTTGTGAAATCCAGGTTTCTGTAACACATGAAACAGGATCTTTTGCTTGCAAGCAAAACCACACTCTTTACGTATACATCTGTTCCGCCTGCTTCAGAAGTTGAAATGTAAAAATGTTCTTTAGCCAAATTTGGCAGGTTGACTTACGTCTTGGAAAATAGGACCACCAGGTGAAGCATTAGCTTTATCGTCATTCTATACTATTCGAGGATTTTTGTTTTATGTCATTCATCGCAACTTAGTGGTGTCCCAATTGAGTGTCATCAATAAACGCAAAGCTCACTCTAGTGATCATGCCATTTGTTTCAAATATGAATATAGCAGTGCACGATAAATGAGCAATTTTTGCCCAATTCTGCATTAATATCTGTTGCGAATGGGTTCAGATTCGTAGTTCAAAATTTGCCGCTTATTCGAGAACTTTGGAGACACAACCGCAATACTGATTTTGCTAATTTCCTCAACTTGAATGTTTCCACCCCATTTCATTTGTGATTGATCGAGCTGTGGTTCAATCGACGGATGACCATTCAGTTTAAATTTCACCAGGATGGCTTTCAAATCGGATTCTTCTTTCACCCGTCAACAGTCACATCTTCAGAAACTAAACAGATATGCTTTATAGATTAAAAATTGCGCCCGCGGATATTCTTCCGGTTAGTTCAGATAAACTGAAGCTAATGACCATAACTGACGTTATAATATGGGAGATTCTGTCACATGCTTAACGTTACCCTGAACGCATATATTCATTTTATTTTTAACTTTGTTTACTGTTCGTACGGTACACAAAACCGAAATCATTTCATGACGTACAGTTTAAAGCAGCACCTGATAACAATTAGTATACAAGTGTATCTGAGGATCAGGAAGAGCGGAAAACCATTTTCTTATTACCGAATAGATTGATTTCGAGAATTTATACATTGTGTTTATTTGCGCATCTAGCGTTGTTTTATAAAGGATACAATTCGGATGGTATATGAAACTACGAAATGGAGAGCTGAAAACAACTCTTCAATTTTACTTTGAAACGCTGAAAGGTAATCAGTCAATCCGTACTCCTTTGTATTTATTTCAAACGGGAATAAAAAAAATTTAAGAAAGTGCGCATTGTCCGTTTTGTGTCCGTTGCACTGATAAACGATTATTTTGTCTTTGCGAAGTATTTCAAAATAATTCGGCGACTTTCCTTTCTGTTTCAGTGTGATTCACAGCAAAAACACCTTTGTAACATGGAAATTTGGTTAGCTAACGGTTCGGTAACCAGTCGACAATGAAATATCACGTGTTAGATGCTCACGGGTATGCATACATTAATTCATTTGTGACTCATTGCTCTGGAAGAAATAACAAGAAATAACCGCGCTTGGACGGGCACATGGAACTCGTGAGCAAATTCGAAGCGATCACTCATCCACTTCAACCGGGTGGTAGACTTGCGGAGAGTTTCATGTCAGTGGACGGATGAGTGAGGTGTGTATGAAATATTTGCGTCTATGTATGTTGTCCAATTAGCCGAAAATGAGTAAATCTATCTCACTGATCTACGTCTGAGGAAACGGTATTCAACAGATGCAGAAAACTCATCAGTTAAGCAGAGGTAGGGTTTTGATGTCTACTTTGCGGATTGCGATGAACACGATACATAATTAGTACCCGGTCTCCCTTTTGAGCGTGCCAATCTGCATCCATTGGTAAAATACTTTTTAACAACGTAAATTACAATCATCGCTAACATATGATAGCTTACTAACAGGTAAGCTATCGAGCTGGATAAGTAAGTCAAATTCAAGGTAGAAATGAAATGCAATTTAAAAGTGACTGGCTCTGATGTATGCGGAGTCTAAATCATATACCTTAGAACCTATTTAGTGGGGTTTACCCTTTATTACGCTAACATGAAAACGTATACAGCTTTTCTACCCATCCATAATTGATAATTAGAAATTAGTCATTACTTTGTCGGTGTTTTTGTGTTCTACGACATAGGAAGTTTTGTTTGCAGACATTTCGTGGCCATGGTACGTAAACTCATCACTGCAACTTCGAGAAGTTATTCCTATTCTTTCCCGAAAATAGAAAAACCGATTCCTCATCCTATTTTCGCTCTGCAGTTTTACTGTTTCATCCGGTTTATGCAAACGCCATGGGTAACATTGCATTTGGCCCCTAAACTGCATATAACTCAAATTCCAAAACTTCACAAAGAAGTCTGTAAAAGAAATATTTTATGCAATAGCGAGCGAAAGCTTTGAATTGAATGCTTTGCATTTTAAGTTTGTTAAACAGTCACAAGGTTACATGTAACTCAACAGTAATGCATGTCAGATTATAGAGTTTCAAGGTTGGATTGGCCGTTTCGATTGTTCAGAGACTCTAGGCACTCTTGGTGGTCTTGGATGTGGGTTTCACTCCTTAGGAGATCAATAATTCTCCAAGAGGTAATGCATTCAGTTACGATGGAAATGCTTGTGATGATCGACCATCAAGAGTGCCTAATACCTCTGAACAATTAAATGGGTTAATCCAAGCTTGATACTCTGAAGTTGATTGAGCCATTTGCACAAGGTGATGACCGTTGACCTTGTAGCTCAAGTGTAAGGGTTTGAATTCCCGCGGTTCCAGTCCTGACAGGGATACAAAACGTACGCATTGCTGACGAGTCCCAAAGAAGATGAAACAGCTGTCCAGCGCTCTTTCTCGATCATCACAAACATTCTCATCGCATCTGGGATTCATTCTAACTGAGACATAATGCTCATAAAGAGGCATTTTATGAATATGTTTTTAATATTCTCTTTTATTTTTTAACTGCATCATACATGATCATTTTTTTCCAATATCCAATGAATTGTTTATTGTGATGTATGCATGGCTAACCACTGCATAATGCCATGCGATCGAAAACAATGGTAGGTCTGATATTACTTTCAAATTTATTGCGGCAACAGAAATGCACGAAGGTATTTAATTCACTTTGCAACCAAGAGTCCAGAGTAAAACTTTATCCCCTACTGTGCACAGCTAGGGCATGTAAGTTAGCTGAATTATCGATAAGAATCGCTGTCAGATTGAGTAAATGTACAGACCATTTCGAAAGGTAAAATGGCAAAAATGGTGAAAGTGCACTTAGAGGATTCATTCATTCATGTTTGTAAAACATATTGATAAATATAAAGGGTGTAAATATGTCTGCTTTATTGGAGCCTCTAGCTTTGATCTGAATGCTTCATCTTTTTAGCCCTAGATGCTCTAACTCAAGATGAACTAGGAACAACGGGAACATCAAATGTTCAAGAACTGATTAAATTTTCGTTTCAGCTTGATCCCAACCCGATGTATTTGATAAATTCGGACTGGAATTTCCTTGTTTAGTCTACTTCGCATCCGGTTTTGGATTAGCTCTGGATTGACTACACATCGTCTATACATCGGTTATTTTATCCAGGGGTTCAATAACCGTTCAAGGTACGAATCTCGATTGTGTTTTCTGATATTTTCAACGGGTGACCGCTAACTTAAGTTACGCATGTAAATGCAGATAACCTTAGTTGTATTCTAATTGTCACTGAACCCTTGATGGAAATTATCGATATACTTTTCTCTTTGTTCATTGCTGTGAACTAAAGTAAACTTACAAGATAAAAGCTGTAACCAAATGAGTATTATTTGTATAACACCTTTGGCACAGTGCCAACTCGGCGGGGGCGTAATTTGTGCTGATTTCTTACCGGGCTTTCCGATTATTTATCTTATAGATTGTTAGTACACCCCCTCCAAGGAGAACTTCCGGTCCATTTCCAGACCCTACACAAACTGGTTATCTCGAGCATTGATTCACCAGGGACATCTTGCTGCAGATATCGTGCCTATTAGCTTTCAGAATAGTGCAGTTTTAAGTGACGATGGCAAGATTGAAACATGCTCCATCTTCACGGACCCAAGGCACTAGCTCACGGTACAATAATAAAAGACGGTTAAACCAATGTAACCAAAACTCTGCATAAGGAAGATCCTTTTGGGCATAAGGAAATTGTAGTCGCATGTTCTGTTTCTAATAAATCACTTTTTCTACTCAACTTTTCTCGTTGTACTGTTTTTCTTTGAAAAATGATTCATTCAACGATTGCAAAGCATCAAATTTAACCAACTAATACCTCATTTTGTGGCACCTCTATTTTGTGCCTTACTATAACCTTTGAAATGTTTTCGCTTCATCTTTGATGAGCTTTTCAAAGCTCGAATCTTGTATTCTGCTTGTATTCTACTGTTGTGCTGTACCTGAACATTTTTTGAAATAATGTTGCAAGACCGGATGTGTAAACTTCAGACAGAAAGAATCGTGTTGTCACTATCGGGATATGTGTAATAAAAATAGTGAAAAGTTGTGCAACAAGCCCAATTTATTTTTGCTTTATTTCGCTTTTTGTACAAATATACCAGCAAAACTGTGCGACGCCATCCGTTAAAAGAAGTAGTTCTCGTCCGAATCATGGCTTTGATCGCTCAATTGTCCCGCCTTGCCAGATAGCGTATATTTGTCTTAAATTTCAGTGTGCTAATAACACACAAGTGCACGTCACTTTGATGGCCGTGGAACATCACAATTTGGAAATATGTTGAAGATAATGTTTTATGAACCATGAAGGAGAGAATTGCAATGTGATGTTGTTTTGTACCTGATGAACGTCGTGAATCTACGATAGTCTAAACATGGACACTGCATGGAGCACATGAGTGTTCTGAAAAAACTTACACTTAGATTTGCTTCCATGCACATTCGCAGTCATTAGGATTTATGCAATAATCAATACACATTAAAGTAGGCAATTACACCTCCTCGAACTCATTCAGATGACCACAATAATCGATGCATCACCAGAATGTGGCCTCAGATTGTCCATCTTTTGTTTGTTGAAATATTATATGGCCCTATTCTACTAGTTTGAAGTAAACGAACTCTTCCACAAATCCCCTCACTTCATTTGGCTGTTCTGTTCTGAATATATGTAAGGTTTACAGATATCGAAAGGCTTGAGGTTCAAAAAAGTGACATTGTTCCTAATAGTATTGCCCTCTCCTCACAGGTGAACTTTGGAAACAGTTTCTTGTTATCTGTCTTACCAAAGTGAAGGTGAAATAAGTGACTTTGGGCAAGTTCTAATTAATGATAATCTGCTGTAAGTACTTTTATGAGCTGAGAAACAGAAAGCAACTAATGAACGGGAAAAAGATATGAGTACGATTCCAGCACATTTGATAAATTGCTATCCCCGTGTGGGCAAGGACTGTGGACATTTGACCGTAAATCACAATTTTTAAACTCAAACCGTTTGGAAAACAAGAAGAAAAAACAATTTATTTATTTATTTGTGAAATAAATCGGAAATGAAGTTGTTGGATCGACTTGGCTTCTTGCCCATTCATGGGTTTTAAATAGATGATTCATAAAGTCAAGAAACTCTACAGTTGTTTACTTTCCATCAGTTTAAAAGTTTTTTAAAAGCTTATTTAACGAGCTCTCATATTCCGACAAATTATAAATATTCTGATTGATATCAATCAACTGTCAATTGTTTTTCAAGCCAGTAGTCTACAATTAAATCATTATTTGGAATTTAATTTCGTTAACCCTACATAATTCGAAAACATATGACGGCATTTTTCAATAAAACATTTGCCCATATTCGAATGTCTTTTCAAAACGAAGTTGTATAAACACAATACGCCTTCCACTTGCCGTAAAATTAAAAAAATTAATTCCTAAGAAGTAAGTGCATATTGAAGAAGCCCCTGATCAGCCGGAGGCTGTTAGTCAGCGTTTAGACAAGCGGAATAACACTGATCAGGTTTCAACACAGTATTGTAAATGTAAATGTCTTTTACTTCGTTTTTTATTTATTTATTATACAAATATACAGTCAACATTCAGGAAGGCTGGCGACGGCCCTACAAAGGCTGCCTTGTAAGACGGGTGGCAGTAAAATGGTTCGAACCCGAGACTTACGGATCACACTTTGGTGACCTAACCACTTGGCTGCCACCACCCATGAGAAAACGAGCTGACTCCTAATAAAACTGCACTATCACTGCTGAGATTTCACAAGAAATCTTTTGCACTAGCTTATACATTTGTATTTGTATTTGTGTAACCTATAAAAGCATATATGCTTACATTTCACTTAAAAATATACACCGTTCATTGCGCGGAATGAAATAATAATAATAATAATAATAATAATAAGGAGATATAACACGAAAGGTAAAGATTGTCACTGAAATGTTTTATGTACAAAACTTTTGACGTAGTTCATTTGTGATCTGTTCCGTTTTGGCAAGCATTAGGGCCAGGTAGTGTACAGCCGGAGTTTTATAACTGTAAATACGAGAGGTAAGATGTCAAAATGCGAGACGTGTGGACGGGTGAGAACGACAAGACATTTGTAAATCGCAAAACGCTAGTGAATTATTTGCAGCATCCCATCCGTGTCGAATTCCGGTGAAAAAGCAAACCTTTAATATGTAAACAAGTCTAAGCAGTCGCAGGAAAGCCTAACTTATGGGAAATTATACCGAACACCAACCTTAGTTAAACGACCGCTACCAGTCTGCAAGAAGTATTATTGTATTGCCACGATAACCTACGAGTTAAGTGGCCTATGGTAACTAACTGAAAAGTATTTGGTTACTGAAATGAAATTAAACGATCACAGTAATTCAATCAGCATAGTTACTACCTCTACTGGGGATTAAGCACGTGAAAACAGAATGCTTGTAAGGGCCAAATTAACCACTGTTTTAATCCCTTATGAAAATGAACTTTGTGTTCGGTTTCATCTCAGGTGAGAAATGTCTAGAACAATTTGGTGTACAAGACAGAACAGCCGTACTTTCGTGGAAATCCTAAACAACAGAAAGCATAAATACGGACTGTAATCGCACAAAAGCGGTAGGTTCATTGAGGAGAAGGCAGTAGAGTGTAGGTAAACACGCCATAAATACTGAACACTTTGACAGTGGTGGCAAATCCGAATAAACTCTGATTGTCTATGTTTTATTTTTAAACAGTCTACAACATATAAAATGTGACAATTAAAATGTGTTCATAACAAGGGTTTGCTTGAACACACAAATATTGCTTGCTACTCTACTCATACTTGAAAACCATTCTCTAGTGAGACCTGTGAGATGAATCAATTCAAAGATCAATCACTGGTAATTTTCTCAATTACATTTCTTTTCGCTCAATGCAAGAGAGAATCAGATGTAATTCTCTGGAATTGACTGAAGTTCTGCTCACCGCAATAAATTTTGAGTATTGCGATCCGAATTCTGGCTAATATCATCCACAAAGGGCCGAATCGACTGCTTAGATCTTTCTCTCAATTATATTTTTCGTTTATGCTCAGAAAATGGTACAGCTAACATAATTAACTAATAACAAGACTTCTTCTCTTCCACAAGATTTTTATTTTTGCTAGAATATACTTAGATGTTTTACATTCTCTGGTTATGAACACTTCGAAATTAAGAACTGTAAATTTCAAAATGCTTGGGTATCAATTTCACTGTTTGTGCAGAAATAAACGCTCGGTCTATTTCAGTGTCAGCTATTTTCCACCTCTACCTTGAACACTAAAACAACAGAATGTTTGAAATACTACGTTTTGGTAGGCTATATTTTGAAGTCAGAAATAATTAAATCTTAAAATGTGTTCACCGAGAATAGTTTCTGCGACGGCCCACTTCCTAAAGACAAAACTAGTGTTTTCGTCAACAACTTTTGTTTGCACAAAACGGGGTGATGCAAGCTGAGTGGCAATGGCTCATTAATTGCCAACAGTTTCCATCGCAGCTACGTAACAAGGGTTTGCAAGAGGAAGTGAGATCAACTGTTTTTCGGTATCGTGATGTGTTTTGTAATGCAAAACACCCGGTTCACGTGTGACCGCCCGATTACTGAATGTGAGTTGCGTCGTTGACTTCCCCAACCTATTTGGAATGTGTTCGATCATTCGTTGTGATAATGGACAATTGGTTCTGTTCCCGTATGTGTCACCGCAACTGCAGATGAACTAGTACACAGTTTGAGACATATATGTATTGCCAACCACGTATACATTTATCCAAATCCATTCTTCTAGCACAGGTCACCGGTCGAAGTTGAGCAGCTGGGAATGAGCGTTTCAGAGGTGACTTTACCTTTTGGAGCACATCGTTCAGAAGGTGATCGCCGTTAAAAAATATTTTCATATAGAAGACGTTTTTATCATATACTTATTCGAATTGAAATTGGTTCCGTGAACTGTCAAGCTTTCTTGGTGAAATCGGAACCTTCAGCCCTAGCGATGGAGCATCTTTCTCATTTTTGTGTTATTGTGGTAGATGTGAAACTGCATACATGTTTAGACCATTGTACGGTTGACAAATATGAAGGTTTTAGCGATGCTGTACCGAGCACGTTTTGATTCTTCCTCCTTCTGTGATTTGAATAATTGATTTAAAAACGATTTTTTAATTTGATTCGGCCCACCAATTTGTTGTGTTTTAACGAACTCTTCATTAGAGTTATCCATGAGAGATGTGATTTGTATTAGAATAGCTTTATTTACTTGTAATGTTTCCCTCACAAGCAACTTCCAGAATGGAGATATAAATTGTGCAGAGCATATACAGTCCCGGTAACACTGAACATGATTTTATTCTTCAATGGTTTTATAGCGCAATGTAAGCAAGCGATCAAGCGCTTGCGTGGTCGAGCCGAGCAGTTTTAGCGTGAGAAATGTGCAACACTGCGTCCAATTTATCCATCGTATCAAGGTCGAAAGAAGAAATTAGCTTTTCAACGAACATGGCTCCGGAAATTTTAGTTTTACAATTCATTCATAGAACAATTGATGAAAAGCGTTTTTTTCAACTTCCATATAAGTGACATAAATTCATCAGAATTTATGCGTTCTCCTATTGTCCCAAACCTTATAGAATATAAAAAGGTATGCTTATATTAAGGCGGAACAACAGCTTCTGAATATCACCGTTTTTACTATAGTAAATCAAGTTGTGCGCAATGGAAGATATATGACTTTGATGACAAAGAGTATACGACATTTGCTTGGTTTCTTGGAAAGGCGTCTCACGGGTGGGTACATACTTCGTCACGAGTTAAATCTTTGAGGATGATAAATAAACAACGGTGTCACAGATAAGCAGCAGTTATCTTGAGCACAGATATCTCAATACACCACTTAACCAAAAAATGGACGCTATGGGTCTTTTACACGAGGACAAAATTGCTGTACTAGACCTTCAATCTCTATTCCTAATGATCTATACTGAACGAAACTTACTGGAGTTACCAGTAATCATTGTATAATATTCTAAGCTGATATTATTAATAGGTATTTACATGTAGCTGGAAATCTATAATTATACTACTCAACCTTCTTCTGTACGCACACATTACTGATGTTATACTGAAAGGTAGATATGATTGATTCTCTTCAACCGTTTTATGCTTAGCTTAAACTCATTGCTTCATGTCTCACAGCGAGGAATAACTGCTTGTGTGAATGAAAGACGGAGAACCACATTTCTCTCTGTCTATTTACCGCCGATCCCGATTAACAAGGAACATTTCCATTCACTTTCCCCGAACAGCTTCTCTTTTCAATTTGTCACCTAATTCCAATCTAATAAGGAGAATGTGGAGGACCCGAAATGGACAGGGACAAGATTGATTATTCCAATCAGCGGGTAGTTTCATTTTCGACCAAAGCGAGTATCGTTTTACCATGACTGCTGGTGTGTTCTAATGGAGTTACAAAACCCCATGCTTTTTAAAATCTACAAAGCAATTACCTGATTATAATCCCCTCAGGATCTAAAATGCAGCAGCTCTTTAGTTCGCGTGAGATTGAACATCTCCAGTTTGCCAGATGTGTATTTCACCATTCAATAATCCAAAATTGTCATCCAGTTCTTCGGTGATTCAAGTTGATTGCTTCTTCTCTCTCTCTTCTCGGACAGAGTTGTAAAAGCTGAAAAACCGCATTAGAGATTAGAAGCTGGAACTTGATCCATCAAAAGAGTAACCTAATTGTTAATCAGGAGGAATAACCAATAGTTGTCTCCTGCTAGTGATTTATTCATATCCGCCCACATATGGTTAACTTAACGATTGTGTGATCGTTTGCTGTTTATTGGGCGACATTCAAACAAAATTCTATTGCATTTAACCAACACCAGTTTCGCTTGCGTGGGACAAGAAATGACTGAAGCGACTTTGGTGTCTTTTTAGTGAGAAGTTTTGAAATCATCATATTACTTGATCAAATGCAATCAGTTTGTTGATTTACCACGTCACCTGATGCTCTACCTCACATTGGTACTTGCACTTCACCACTGCAAATAAGCTAGTTCAGTGTTAACCAGTAATCAACGTAAAACATACCAGAAAGGTTATTATAAAAGCTTTCCCAGTTACGTTGCTTTACTTGATCACTGATTTAGTACGATGTTACCCCGAAAGATTATAATTTGTGGTGACTTTATTCAGTATTCTGTCACGCAAATAGTTTATCATCTGCGTTAGGGATTATTGAACAGACAATTATTCCACGTTGGTGATTATCAAGACTTGCACCGTTTGATAGATTTTGTGAACAGCAAAACGCTGGTCATATATTGGTCTCATTTCTTAATTTGGAAATAGTGAGTCCAAAATTCTTCTCCTCAGGGAAACATTTAAATATTTAATTTCGTTGCTCGATGCATGGCTGCCTACTAGTGCAGCAAACGCACACTTGTTATCTTTCTTCAAAACAACTGCTGCCCGACCTACAGCATGCGAAATAACTTCATAAATTTGATAAAAGATATAGATGATAAAGTTGATTTTGTCTTCTCTTCATACGCGTTTATTCTTCATGTGGGGATCTCACTCTTTCAGAGATTATTAGTCTCACATTTCTGATTTTTCAGTTAAATAATTTATGTGAAACCTGATAATGGGCACCAGTCTACTGTCTGGTCTTTTATAAGTCTTATGAGCAGTCCGTACTATAATGTTTCCCGGCCAGGCACAGAATAGCAAAACACTTCGGTTAGATTCCGGGATCCTCTCCCCCTGGGTTATGCGGTCAATGACCAACCGATGCACGCATGGTTTCAACTGGATGGGAGATTTGTGTTTTGTTTTTCATGGGTTCACAGGGTGTTGAATCGCAATTATAATTCTTGATTTTGTCAAAAAACACAGACTAGCGAACAAGCTCGTTTGCGGGGATTCTTCCACAGGCTAATGCATTACAATTTAAATCAAACTGCTTAGTAGGTCGAAGAAATCATAAAACGGAGGGGAAATAAATAATCAACATTCTAGTTCCATGACCGGATGTTGCTCAAACTTTGATTGTCACAGATGCGCACTGGTTTGGGTCGTTAGGGATAGATGGGGATTAAGGGTAAATAGTTTCTTTTATATAACAAAATAACTTCTGACTGCCACCTCTTTCCTGTGTGTTCACTCTGTCACCTGCGTTCATGGTGCAGGACGGTTTTACGACACAATATTCATCTGCACGCTTAAACCATTATTATTATCATTAGCGTCTTATAACTCAACGTTGGGTTTGTGTGAACTGCGGTTCTCCTTCACTGAGCAAATAATGGTCATTGTGTAAGAACATCCAATATCATTTATACTGGAAAATACCTGTAGATTGCATCAAGAAGTCAATTTGGAAAACAAGCTTGTTTCTCTTGGCCTCTAGATGTACAGTTTAGTCTTAGAAGTGTCTGATGCCTGATTCAATCTTCATTCATGTTGCATACCAATAGAGCAATGTATCCGTCACACGCGAATTGTCGAATTCCTGGAAGAACCAACTTTGATTCCTTTTGACCATGCATGTTATCCAAGTATTGCGAACCCCCAAGCACTCTCACAATTGGTAGCAACCCAACAGATGGTGAATGATGAACCTTGTACTTAACTAAATTTCTAATTAGTTCCGATTGGTACCCACAATCATATTACAGAATATTGCGATTTGTTTACATATTTATAGATGTTTTGTGGAAGCGACAAAGTTTAAACAGAATATTATGCCCTCAGTTCTTCCGAGTTTTGCAGACATTAGCTCGTCAATCAAAGATTGAAATCTCAGAGATTAATTAGCCAGAATCTTCTTCAAAACATTTCCTAAATGCGCTGGGTTGACACTTGTTGCAACGTATCCCTTCATATACCTGATGTGTATCGGACATGTATGATGGTACTTCATGAAGTTTACCATTCAAAAACCATTCGGCGTTTCAGTTTTAAACCTATCGACTGTACTCATCAGGTTGTTGCGTATGTTATTCGGAGATCAGAGGCTAACAAATGATGTTACGGGTTATGCGAAATTCCAAGATGAACACGGAAGCTCAACGTGTAGATATCAGTATCACCAGTGAACCGCCATTGGTTTTATTATTGAAAACATGAAAAGTTCATAACCTCAAACAGACTGCCTCGAAATGATTATGAACTATTCTGATTTCAATCTTTCTGTCCTGATTGAGATGAAAGTAGCATCTCACTAATGCAGGTATTTCTACGTATATAAATCCTTTTACATTTTTGTTTAGTCAGTGATTATTCTGTTGTTTTGGATTACTTCTCTGTTTTGATTACTCTTTTTGTCCTGGTTATCCCCTTTTCCCCTTTTTATCACTTTCTCTCATTAGCCGTGAAATGTTTGTAGTGCCTTCCGCAAGCACACCTCTTTCACTTCAAAAGGTTTTGGAGGCAGGCACTGGGTAGTAGTGAATTGTGATGTTTATACATTTTAGGGAAACGGTTGTAAGCACTTAAGTTCGGTGAAAACGCTGTATACGCCAGTCGTCACACAGACCAAAGCTGACGGGGTTTACTCTTGAACTTTCTTTTGTTTTAGGATTTTTTGCGCTCAGAACTTCTGTCTTGGTAAAACCGTCCTGGTTATGATTTCAACTGATTTTTAAAAATGAAACATACCAAGCCGGTGGAATTCTGTGCAATCGATTTAACGTTTTTCTGAACAGGTTTTTATTGGAGACAATTAGAGGAACAAAGGTCGTAGTTAATAAGACTCACTCACGCTGAGCGGCTACGGCTTCAGTGAAATAGAGATGCTACTGAAGCAAACGAGAGTGATGTTGATAACCACCAAGTTAATTTTGAGTATTACTGCCTAAGATTCGAACGCAAGGCATAAGATGAATGTTCAGAGAGTGGACTGGGTTTATCATCACCCACAGAATTCTGATTATATCTATCTTCCATTTATTTGAGGTATACGGGAAATCCCGGTCTTCCGAGCATCACAAGCAGCAAATGGATCAAATCTGTCAGCTAAACAGTCCATCCAGTTTCACCAATCGATCACAGTAGCTGTGATTGATGATTTCTAGTCCCTATT
Organism: Echinostoma caproni; assembly: GCA_900618425.1. Lineage (NCBI taxonomy): Eukaryota > Metazoa > Platyhelminthes > Trematoda > Plagiorchiida > Echinostomatidae > Echinostoma > Echinostoma caproni. Next base: position 37,509 of record UZAN01043225.1, read on the forward strand.
GACGGTTTATATTTAATAGCTAACCACTCACTGCTATATACGAAATTCATCTGTTTATCGAACCCATGATCACCATAAATACGTGTGGTTCATTCTACATGCTGTATGCATCAACCTTGTACATTAAACCTTTTTGCATTCAAGTATAATTCATCTAAACTTGATAATTTCCCCTTCGGTGCATAAGACTATTAATTTCAAAGTTGAATCACACAGTTACAGGTGATTTGGAGTCATCATCACTTAACAAGCTTCTTTTGATGAAACAACAGAGATTTAGATGCACTGGGCCATCTAAGTGTTACGGTACTTTCTTCTAATATTATCACTTATCAGGATTATATTATTAGAAGTTATGCTTTTATTTTTCTGCATTTCTCCTTTTTTCCGTGACAGTTTTGGTCAAAGCAATTGAAAAATATGCATGTGGCAATTACTGGAAGAACTTCTTTGCTGCTTATCTGGAGGATTTATGTGGAAGACAACGAACCAAACTATGCAGCGCTTTTTGTGTGTGCAGCGTTCCCGTTTTTTCGGTATCTTTAGGTATTGTTTGTGATAACCAAGAAAGAGCACTTGACAGCTATTCCGTCCTATTTGGGACTCGTCAGCTGTGTGTACATTTTGTATTCCTGTCAAGATTCGAACCGGGAACGTTCGGGTTGGGACTCTACACGATCGAATGGGCTAATGCAAACTCGGTACTTGACACAGACCAAAGGGATTTAGAAAAAAGAACTGAACTGATCAAAAACATGCCTTTATAAACTTTCCCTAAATGCGGATTTGTGATGTAACTTTATGGTGCCCAGGTCAGTTCCTTGAATCCAATGCGCAGGCCACTTTTACTTTTTACGGATAAGTACTGTTATTCACAGCAGGGTTTGATAAACGGCGTTGCTAAAAAGACTTGTTTTTTTACTTTTTGATTGAATGCAAGATTTTACGAGCGCTTTCCATTAGGATGAAAAAATATACCCAGAAAAATGAATCATTAGGCGAAGCCGATTGTGGGATACGAACATGAGACCTTAAGGAAAAGATAACGCAAACAAGCACCACTAGATCTGAATTGAAATATATCTACAAACTCTGAAGGATCACTTGGGAAAGATAAAATTTCCTGGGGTTTTGAATATACGTAAAACTGAGAAAAGGAGTTGTTGGGCCAACAATTATTATTGATGCTATCATGGGAAAATGCAATGTTCTCAACTGGTCACATTGTAATCTCGAGTTTTCCTTTCGTATTTCGGAAATGTAGTGATATTACTGATATTGAGAACACTATTTAGCATATGAGGTTGTTTTCGGTGGTGAATCAATTGACTAAATACAATGTAATTCATAATGTAATAAACTCCGGATTATAGGAGACACAAAATTGCGAAAGAAATCAGAGTTTATAAAAAGGCATGATGTAATTACGGTAATTAGTAGGCTTATTGTTGATGGGTGTGGAACGTGAGTGAGGGAGAAAGGTTGTGACAGAGTGAGTCCTTAAATCAATGAGAGTTTTAAATGCAGGTTTCGTCACGAGATTCTAAATAGACAATCCTCGTATGACCAGTGTTCGTTCAAACCGTTTCTCGCTCACAGCGGTTGACAAAATTTCGAATTTGATCTCTTTTGATAACCTTCTCTTGGATGAAGAACACACAAAATTGGGTATGTATAACGTGTCCCTGATCACCTCACTGTATCTGTTCACTTGTATACTGTATTCAAGTGGTCTTTATAGTCAGCTAGAGAACAAACCTAAGTCAAGGCAATCTACAACACAACAGCGGGAAACAGTGAAAGCGAGTTTTGGATCAATCATCAAGGTAAACATGATGTAACTAACCCTTCATAATAATTGCCCAGATCAGGTTTGTGAATAAGAATAGCCAGAGCACCGACAATTTTTAGTAGCTTCGTGTTTATTGTGTTATAAACGGTCTGAAGTGCGTGAACTGAAGTGATACACTATGCCCATTTAAATGGGTGTTACATACAGAATGTCTGAGTGCAGCTCTGAAATTTATCACGTGATTTGCATTATTGTATGCCGCCCAAAATGTGCAATTATATTGAGTCTTAAGCGCGTTTGAATGCACCTGCAATCAGTTTTAAAATATGCGGCCAAAGAATGAGTACGATTGGAGTTGTTTGAACGTAGGCTCATTGAATATAGAGCATTATTACAGAATTACCAGCAGGAAGTATATCTCCTTGATGACACATGTATACATCAAAGCACATGAACAATTCAAGTCGAAATGAGTCACGAATGTCTCTATTCATTCTAACGCATTGATTTATAGATTATTGAACACTGAAACCAGTTATCATCGCACATAGCTACACAGGCAAATTAAAGTACAACATCGTACATTTGAGAGAGAGGAGGGCACCGTAATAATTTCAAAATGGATGTAATTCACCTATTGTTTGTAAAAGCAGTCTCCGTTGTATACCTTGTGCCATAAATCTCCAAATCTATAGGAAAACAGAAAAAAGGTTGGCGTTACTCCGGGTTTAGACAAGTATATAATGACACCTGGAAGCGGAGGTGGACACAGTGTTTGAGTACTGCGTATGATGAATGAGAGTTACCTAACAGAATATTGCTACAAAAGTTTTCGTCAGAGGCAATATGGTTCAGGAAATGTAAATAGGAAACCGCTTGGGCGTAAAATGATTTTTTTTCAGACCAACTTAGACTTTCAAATTCTTGAAGAAGATCGGTGACACTCTATAATATACAAAACAGGTGGATAACGCAGAGAAAGATTTAAAGATCGCAAGCGGAAAATGAGGGAACACAATCATCGAGTATTTTCAAAAATTCAAATGTGAAGTCCACGTGATATTTAGGCAGATAGCAATATCAAACGTTTTGTGTGAACATTCTGATAAAATATATTACAGATCAACTTCTTCCGAACGGATACAGTCCTGCTCCTCTGACTAGAGCCAATAGGATGTGACTTACTTGTGCCTGTGGAACAACGTGCATTGAGTGCGCTGTCCAAACAAATCCATGAACACCACTCAGCGTGGCTAAATGTAGGAACCATGAAGTCACCCACTTGTGCACTGGTTTCCCACTTGCTGAAACAAATAACAGTAGAATAATCCTGGAGAAAAGTTATGGCGGTATGGAACAATGCACTACCATGAAATGAAGGCAGAAGTTTGTCCCTGTTGACGCAATAAAGGCCTTTCTATAGACAAGCAAATACATGAAATCCTGTGCAATGCCTCTTTATCGATTGAAAAACTGAATTTACTTAGTCAGATAGGGCATCATAGGTAGACTGTTGTTTGCGATAAGTGAACGTTCTCTGGTCGGACTGCCCAGTGTTAGGAATAATATTCGAAGGCATACATTTTTCAAAACGCTAAGAATACAAAGTGCAGATGTGTGTCCAAATTTTCCCGGCTTCCGTTTCTTGTAGTTGGTGTGATCCGCACAGGTCTCGAATAGTATGCAGTATTTGTTCCTCGAAGCGACAGTTCAAAACACCACCAAGTGACTCAGCCGAATAATAAGTGCTGTTTCCGGGTAATAGTCCGTCTAGACTAAGGCTATCGCTGTTTTGAGGCCCATCAGCTGTTCTCGCTTTGGGTTTGGATCGACCAGTAAAACTTAGTAGCCGTCAATTGACTGGAAATATTAATCCGATACCTTAGTTTGAGTTCACATGGAAAGAATGTTACTGAGTGAAGCCGCCGCGTTTCTGTTCCACAGAGGTTTCTCATTGTGTCCCACATTTTTATGCAATTCCGATCAGTACAGCGCTTGTCGAGATTTCGGACCTCAGGTTTATTCGGCATTGAAGTTTATTTAGTTAAAGCTTGATCACCTTTTTGTATGTTCAGTCTTTAATTCTGCTGAAGGACTTCAAAGTGGGTGAAGAAAATCTGGCGAGGCTGATGTACCTATGGTGCCATGGGAAAGCAGAGTTCAAAATAAAACAATAAATAACCAGTCAGTTTTTCACACTCTACCGATAAATTTGGATCTCAGAAAAGATCAAAGTTTGTATAAGCTATGGTTCCTCTCAGTGAAATGATGGAGCAATCGCACTTTCTTTCTGTTCACATAGACTTATGACATCTTAAATCATTATTCGGACATCTTTAATTGATTCTGGGACATTTTAAATTGATATTCAGACACATTAAATCCAAAAGTGATGGTCCACATAATTTCTCGATTTTTTAAAACGATATGCAGATGCCACCAGTGCTGATTATGAGGTCAAAGAATAAGTTTTTTCCTAGTCTAGTGAGTCGTTCGTTGGTGGCAACAACCTAATAGCTGTGAGAGAATGAGGCTCTCTATCTCCTGCATCTTGATTCGGTACTGTCTAAGAACGTGGCTTAGCCACTGCGCAAACGCTAAACGCAACTTTGATTTCAGACACGGAATTTTGCATCCCTATTCTCGGAATTAACAAAGAACGTATGCACAGAAATTCATTGACAAAATGAGAGTTTCACTCGATAGCAATCAATGAACGATCGGAAATTTAGACACATGCAAGTTCAGCAAAATATAACGCACTGAACGAATCCTGACGGCAGGCGCAAACGTTTCCACCAAACCGTACAACATGTTTTCAACGAAAACACACACTGATACCTGGTTGGCTACTTGCCATCACATACGCAATCTTGACAGAAATATATTTTTATTGTAAACCGGAGGAATTAGTGCGCTAAAGTACGAAAAATGACTTACATTTTAAAGTCCCTCATCATTACATCTTAAGGTTTGCTCACAGTTGGTACTTTAGGTATAAACGTTGATGAGAAATGGTTCCAAGATATTCGTTAACAAAAAAGAATGCTCACAGCTTTTTCATTTTTTAAACAATTTTTATTTTTTTATTACGAAACATCTGCCAAACCTGTTAATTAATCTTTCAGGCATACTTCAACTTTCAGAACTTTCAACAGAACCAGGAAAACATCATTTCTACAGGATAATATAAATTCAGTTATTTTAGCTACTGTCAATCAGTTGCATAGGTACACGGGCAATGGAGTTAAAAACGTCAAAAGTAAGGGATAGAATTTCGTGTAAATAAAGACTTCCAGTAGTTTATTGTTCTCGTTTTCGATTTTTTTGGTCAAAAGTCCTGAACAGTGTGTAGCTGTGTAGGTGTGTATATTCTTAATAAAGACTTATTTTGGGCTATTCATGTAAAATTGCATCGTATATTCAACAATTGAAAGATGCCAACAAAAATCCACATACTTGTTTTATTTCTTTGAGATGAACAATTACACTCAATCTTTTCGGCAACACTACTGATTTCATCTGTCTGTTTAAATCAGTGCTCCTAAAGTG
>UZAN01043226.1:10337-42851 GCA_900618425.1 Echinostoma caproni
ATGCACAGTTAGACAGTGGCTATTTGAATTAAAAAAATATAGGTCAACTCCACGGCAAGTGAGTTCATTGGATTAACAACCTTTGGGCACACAGAACGGGGTTATGTGATCGGATCAGTAAGGCCTCACTTATTGCCAACAGTTTTGCATTGTAGTTACGTAACAACGGCTTGAAAGAGGAAGCGGGATCAACTATGTGTTTGGTTGTCATGAGGTGTTTTGAAATTGATGACCCCGGGTTACGTGTGACCATCTGACTACTAGACATAGGTTGCGTCATTGACTTCACTAACCACTTTGAAATGTGTTCGGTCATCCGCTGTGATAATTGACGGTTGGTTCTGCCTATATGCAACACCGCAACTGCAGGTGAACTGGTATACAGTGTGTGAGAGAGAATCGGACTGCCAAACATGCACACGTTTGTCCAAATCGATTCCACGAGTAGAGGTGATAAGTCGGAGTTGAGCAGCTGGGAATGTGCGGCTGAGAGCCGATTTTAACTTTTGACGCACATCGTTCAGAAGGTGATCGCCCTTGAAAGATAGTTTGATGTAAACGGTTTTCTGGGGAACAGTTGGTAATGGGTTACCCTTTTGGGATTGTTTACCATGGAAATCAATGAATCTTTCGGGGTAATCGTTTCGAAGTAATGTTTGCTTCAGGAATTCTTCTTCATCTCGTAGTGTGTCTGGGGAACAAATGCTTCTGGCTCGATGGAACAGAATTTTTACGAGTCCGCGTTTGTAAGCCATGGATGAGAAACTAGAGAACTGTAAATATTGGCCATTCCATATTGCTTTTCTGTGGATAGAGCGCCGTAATGTACCATCTGAGCGCCTCGTAATTCTGATTTACAATTTCAATGTGCTATAAATGTGCTTGTTTGTTTCACGTCAGCGATTGAGAAGATTAAACAAAATGTTAACATCTCACGTTATATGTCCTATCAAAGACCCCATACAACCCATATATAGATGAAAATATTCCACAATAAACCACTTTGCATTCAATATTGTCAAATCACGATGAGACTGAATTAAAAACGCAGCCAAACATGAAATTTTATTCTTGAGTGATACTTCGTTAACTCAAACAAATTATAAATGAAATGTTGAACGCCTTTTGTTTAAATGATTGCATTATTTAAGCAAATAACAATAAAAATGGGTTACACGAGAAAGAAAGGTGAACATATTTGTGCATTGATGCGCTATAATTTTACATTTGAAGTTACCTATTACTGTACATTGAGTTCATGTTGGATAGGACCTAATTCTCATATTGACAAATTGTTCTATTCCGGATTACAGCTTACACGAGATTTGCTTAATAGTTCTATGTGATCAGCAAAACGAATTCAGTTGGTGTTGGTTATTTTCTTTAAAGCAAAATTCACATAAAAGCCTAGCACATGTTCACTGACCGCAACGGATAAAAAAATATCTTCATTAAACATGCACCTTGATTGCAGTCGACTACTCCATGACAGCATACCAAAATGAAGGTGCCTATGACAAAGTCAATTCTGATGACCCTTCAATGATTCTGATTTACATTTGCGAGTGGATTGCATTTGGTTGTCAAATCATGAAAGTAGCTGGGCTAAATTTATTCCATCTTTTGTCCAATGAACCTTTTTGAATCCATTAAACAAACGCACAATGTCGTTTGCACCAAAAAAGTGTATTACTCTTAGACTTTGCCTTTTTCTGGACTCATTTCGATATTCTGGCAGACCATGAAAAGGTATTCAGTTTTATGAATCGGATTAACACTCCCTCACTTGCATGCCACTGAATACACAAAAGTACAGCCGTCTCCAATTTGTTGCATCTCATCAACAGTTCGCATTCAGCCACCGAGCTGAGTATCGAAGTCGGGACCTCACAAGTAGAACGCAAGCCGGTTAACCGTCCACTGGGTCCCACTGTTTCAGTTTGTCCATATATGCGTGGTATATCATCACCAATTTTGACAAACTTGTGGCTAGCCTCTAGCCTTGTTCGTCTTAGCTCTCCACCCGCCAGGTTTATGTCTTGATGGGTTGGATTAGCGGGTTTGTGCTGAGGATGAGACCTCAAAAGATCTGAACAGTACTTCCCTGTTGCTCTCTAAAGTATTTTGTTTCACATAGAACAAAACTAACCATGAAACGGAATTCAGATATTTATTCATATATATAAAAGTACATTCGCTGACTATGAAAACAGCTGTCGTGAAAGGAAATCTTTTCAAGTGATACTAGTCTCCATCCATTAACTCTGATCAAGTCCATGCACATGTTGAACTTGTCCTGGTAGTCCAGTTCATTTGTTTTAATGATTTAAATTGAAGTTCATCTGGGTGATGATCACACACAACTGGGTTTGAGCGAACGGATTTCGTACGCTTTGACTAACAGCGACAATAAATGAGTTTTGTACTTTTGTTGATCGTTTCCGACTGTCTCACCACGGTTTCAGAGATGATGATTGTTCCTGCCTAAGAAATGTTGAAATACGGACGAATATTAGGACTCGGACGTGATTGCTGTACGTACACGTCAGTTTTGTGTGTTTTTCGCAAACAAAAATGCATATGATGAAGGACAATCATCAATGTCTAACTATCCATTACACTCCATACTGCTTCTTGTCTTTCTACCTCTCAATCCGTTGGGTTCAGTTTTGGTCACTTTTCGAGCCAGAGGTTATTAGGTGTACACCTGCAAAAAAATTATCTTGAAGACAATAGATCAAGAGAAACAGAATCTGCCTCGTGACAGAAGTATTGCCATCCTTCCCTGGAACTTACTCGCTGAAACCTGCTTAGTACGTGAGTGCAGTGGACATGCCGTCTCAATAATTCTGTACACCTCCAAATACTCACTTTCACATTTTGTATCATGTTTGTGTCAATCTTATTCCGTTGCTGAACCAAAGATGTTTCTATTTCGACCTTTGTTGTATAGACTCAGGAGACTTCTACCCGTAGAGGCTCTAAAAACTTCCAAATACCCAAACCGGTTTTCAAACTCGGGATTGTTGACACGCGTCGTTTGGGTGCGAAGGGCTCATGGGCTTCACTCACCCGACTTGGATTCAAAACAGGTACTCTATAGACTTGGCGAGTGTGTACTTCGGCATGGCAACTGGCAACCTTGAGGTGTCAGTGAAATCAGCTAAGGACATATGACACACCGAGAGGACAGTGGTTATGTGCTCAAGTCGCTCTTCACCACCTTCCTGGACAAGGAGAGGTTCAAAATTGATGCATTTCATGGGATCAGTAAGGTCAGCACAAATGAGATTTCCAGGCGGTGTAAACAGTCCAAATTATAGCACAATATTTTGCGCGCGGAAACAGGTTAAACCACGATTGAACAAACTGGAGGCCAAGAAAAGCTCTCGAAAACAGATAAAGAGAAATTGCTAAGTATGGCCTCAGACATTGTGTCATGCGTGGGAGATGAAAACGGTACTTGATTGAAACATTTCGAGGTGAACGATACCACGAACAATCAAAACAGTCCTGCAGATAAAATATAAGAAAAGAAGAATGCAGGTGGCTCTAACAGGTTCACCTACATGAAAGCACTTAATGTGAGCTGAAACGCACATAACCCAGTAAAGCGAATTAAATTTCATCTACTTTAGCTATTGAAGGATATCTAATTTAAGAAAACGAGTCGGTGAGCGAACAATTGTTTTCAGATATTCCTGGTCATACTCTTACAAATCATAAAGTAGAAAAATGCGTACAGAATGACAGTCATTTGGCTCAATTAAAGGTCATTAATAGGAGTCGGGATGATTAAGTCAGAGGAAGACCGGTGATCGTGGATCATCTCGTAGATACCGGACACAAGATCGAACCGGAGAAAGCGTTCGATGTTGTTTATCGCATCCCATTTAATCTATCGAAGGCGGCCCGAGTTTGGACATTGACCATGGCCGAGGCGATCGCCATTCGCTTTCTCTGTCTAAACACGTATTCCCCAAAACGACTGGTTCAAGCGCGCTTCCTTTGCCCTGGCCCAGTGTGAAAACCAAAACAGAACAGAACGAGTCCCTTGACCCGAAATGGCGAAAGGTCACATCCATTGCCACAATAAACGCTCTTACACGTATACACATACGCACACACATCCTCTTCCCACCAACTCCGATTAATGACCTTTAAGTGAGCCAAATGACTGTCATTCTGTGAGCATTTTTCCACTATATGATTTGTAAGAGGAATATCGGAAAACAAGTGTTCACTCATCAACTCGTTTTCTCAACTCTATTATGGAAATATCTAATTTAGATGAACTCGAGGCGCGTAACCACCACTGGTACCATCTGCGGTAATTCAGTAAGCGGATGAATGATCGCGAAAACAGTAAGAGGTGCCTCCTTGAGAAATGGCCCAACGGAACTCGCTAATTTTCAGCCGGATAATATCAGACCTCATAATCCGTATCTAAAAGCACGCTGGTTATTATTTCAAGATAGCTTCGGATTTGAACCCGACAGAGATTGTTTGTACTATTCTTACTCGAAAGGTCTATGAGCACTGCTCAGTTTATACGACAAAGATCGAAATAGAGTCGTCTTTGATTAAGCAACGGTATAAGATTGGCATATACCTAATTCAAAATGTAGAAGCGAGTATTCGAAGAAGGTGTGTAGAAGTATTTAGACGGAATATCCATTGCACCCACATACTAAGCTGGCTTCAATGAGCTAGTTCCAGGGTATAAGTCCAATACTTTTATCGAAAAGACGAATCTCTTGTTTTGATATATGTATTTTCTCCAAAATAGGAGATACTCTGATGAAATCTGGTATTTTGGCTTTTTATTCAATTGCCGTTCGGATCGTGCCTGTGAGAGCGGCGATAATCCACAAATCCAGTGTGTGTGTGTGTGGGGGGGGGGAGGGTATAAAAGTGAAAAAGTTGAAAGCAACTTCAATCACTGGTATCTACTCACTCTAATCTAAGGCGTGAAAAACACTGATTCTAAAGATCTCCTTGATCCCCGAATGTAGAAACAACTATTTGCATCCCATTCTCTGTGGAACCGCAGATTTGGCAACACCCAAATCGGTTCATGTATGGATTGGATAAATGGTCAATTCAAATAGAGCGTCTCGGGGTTATTCGATGAATAGTGCCTAAGCATTGGACTTCACTTCGAAATAAGGTTAACACGAGATGCACTTTGTCTGAACAGTGTGTTAACACGGATCACACGGACAACAACTGCTGCATGGCATGAAGTGATCACGTGACTTTCATCCACGTGTTCGTTCTTGGGTGTTTCCCTGATGCACAACACGCAGGCCGGTTTGTGATCAAATTGACCGTAAAATCAATCTATCATTCCGAGTTTTGTCCATCTAATCTCGAATCCCTTGTTCACGTGTCAGCAAACAAACGAAGTTCCTGGGTGTGTATGTGGGAGGGGGGAGGGGGTGCATCGTGACTCCGATTTTGACATTTTATTTGTCTTCTCTCTCTTATTTACTCAGAAAGTTTATCGCATAATTAACGAACAGATGGTAGCGAGAAGCTAACAATTTATTGCGTGACAAATCAGCTGAAGGCCGAACATGTGAACAAGTTTTGACATTCAATATATATTATGTATTTATGCATATATATACATATATAACATATGTATAGACGCTGAAATATTGGGTAGTTTATTACATCTACATACAAAGTAGCGCATAGGAAGTAAGTTCGTTTTTCCGACTTTCGTCACCTGGTTCATACAATTTTGTAATGCGAGTATGGCATTGACTTTTTTATCACAATTTATGCCACTTCGTTCATTTGGTTTTTTCTCAAAATCAAAAAGAACATTAAGAAATTCTAATGCACAGGTTCTCGATTAAAGGAAGACAGTTGTGTGATGTTTTTTGGATTCCGAACCAGTGTGTGGTGAACAGCAGTTGGGGCGGACCTCATAGTCAAGAAGACCTGCTGTTCAGTGATGGTAATCAGCAACCTAAGCCCCATGGCTCGGAGTAGCGAACCACATAAGGCCAGCTAGCTCAGGTGTGATATAGAACCGGCGACAGTATAGCTGCCAACAATCAAAGCTGGGTAGCGGTGGCGAGCCTCGAACCTCGGACCACACGGTTCAAAGCACACCGATGACGGCGACTAAGCCACTGCTAGTATTCCTTGGAAATAGAGTGTCCCTGCGCCTCGGTGCCGCTCATTTCTCCCCGCGTGCAACCTCGGAAATTATCTTTATATTTGCACATTTGATAAACCGATCGGAATAGATTTCAAAATATATTTCTGTATTACACATAAAAGGTGACAAGTGGATTGGCACATATTCCTCAGTAGTTTGGTCATATTTACAAAAAACTGGTCATTATAATCGGTCATCTTTGATTACGTCGTTAATATGTTGAAACTGAGAACGGAATGATCACATTTTCTGAAATATATATTCGGTCTATCCGTATATTACCAAGCAAAACGGCTAGTTTGATTCGTCCGTTAAATTCATAAAATCAATGGAAGTGCAATTATCTGTCGAGATACTGAAAATTTTTATGTGACAAGCAGATGTAAGTGCAACCAACTTCCCTAGGTCACATCGAATTAGAAGTGTTTTTACATTCTTTAATCACACCTAAACGGAACCATCTAGAAATCCGAACACAGAATGCAAATACCGTGGTCACTGTGGACACCGTGTTTTGCCTTCATGGTGTTTCGCATTTAACTCACAGTTACTTGTGAGTAGTGTGTGTGTGGGATAATTGATATTGATTGATTTGAACTGACTACCGTTCGAACTTCACCTTTATGCACAATCCTCAATTCATCAATTGAACCATATACTCGTAAGCACTAAACTTGAGTTTCGGTATTATTAGATTTTATCACCAGTGCATATCTACCGTCCCGTCCGGGATGTGAACTCCGGATCCATTGCATGGTGTTTGTCGATGGAACGAAGAAATGGACCACTGGGCGATGAGTGCGCTTCCCTAGCTTCATGAAACCATTTTTTTGGGACTAAGAGACAGTGTTGAGTCCTGAACTTTTCCAATATTGGTTTGAATAGAGTTCAACCACATATTCATTTGGACACGCCTAATAATTTGGAAACTTTAGTACAATTCATTGAAATTAATATGTCCGAAATATTTCTCTACAACGAATGCCCGAACAGACATTGGCCACATCTTCTGCAAATGGTGACTTGCCAAGTTGGGGGGACTGATTTACAGTATCTTTCACGGTGACGAGATTCGGGATTAATGGAATGGGCAGTGAGTAAATAAAAATTTGCATCTTGTTGTCAGTGTTTTTGACTAAATGAAATGGAAAGACATTTGAAAGGAGCTGGTCTGTCAATGATTTTGGACAGCGGACTTGTGTTCTTGATGGGACGTGGTTGTCCTACAAATGAAAAATGATTGTAAGCTTTTCATTTTGACAACAAATCTATGTGAATTTATCTACTATTTAGTTGACTGTTCCAACCGGATTCAATCCTGACATGACATGACAACGGGCAGAAACGTGCGAGACAACAAAATTGCCGTGTAGAACGGTTTATGCGTGATCTGAAAAAAGCGCTAACCCCTGCTCCACTCGTTCAGGGTTTCAAGACAATATGAGCACTGTACATTTTAAACCTAATCATTCACCTATTTTCGTAACCTTTTCAGTAGTGGAAAAGGTTTTGAACCTGATTTCTTAGCAATCAACAACCGATTCAAATCAAAGTATCTATCAGAGGTATGGAACTAGAGAAGTGTGTCTTGAAAAACTGAACTAGGGAAACAAAATTTGGCAGATTTAATACTCTACGGTCTATAATCAAAAATGAGCAGCATGCTTAGAAATCACAGAGAGTCTACTCTGGGTTACTTTGACCAGAACAGCTACCACCAATGCGGCAACGGGAATCTGAATTACGGAGATCTCCTACTGTGTCCTCGATTAGTACTATAAAAGCATTCATATCTCTGCTCATTTCCCTTCTCTCCAACAGCGACACGTTCTCCCTCAAGACACTTTCATGTCCCAAAGCCTGGAAGAATTGGGTCTGGGCACCTATGTCCCACATGTTCGGGCCATTTCGAAAGAAACACTGATTATCGACGCCTTGAGATTGTTCCTTCAGCACCGGGTCTCTTGTTTACCGGTCATCGATTCGGAAAATCGCCTAATTGAGCTATATGCCAAATTTGATGTGTTCGTAAGTTCCCGGCACAGAATTTGTTTTTGACTTTATTGTCAAACAGAGTGAAAGTTGTTAGAATGTTCCAGTATGTTGTGATTAGTTAAAAACAAAATACAGTAATCGGTGTGTAGTATTTTAAAAAATCCCGTAGTCTTGATCAAGCCACATGAGGACCGCGTCTGACTGCAGTCCTTTCCGTTTTTATTTGTAATCTGTTAAAGAATTTGGCCGTCACAAGGACCTATCACAATTTGGACGAGAGCATTTACAATGCCTTGGCTTTTCACCGTGCAAACAGACAGGTGAGTTACAATTCGGTTCGACCTATTTCTTCCATCAGATCCACTTTATTTTTCGATAAACGGAAATCCAATTTTCCTCGGAATTGGAACAGAAATAACAAATGTGTGTCTGTGTGCGTGCGTGTGTTTATTTTAGGTTATTTGCCAGTATAATCTAATCATTAGGGGTTGACACTTTTTGTGTTTTCCGCCGTAAGTGGAATCGCAATAGAAAGCTTGCGTTGTGTGTATGTGGAATGGGGTTGGGGGTGTGACTACTATGTGAGTGATCCTCTTTTAGCAAGGCTCGAAATATTGCACTATTTCTGTTTCAAATCAGATGGCGAATTAAAACCGTGTGCAAGAGAGCGAGCGAGAGACACTAGAGCATGCCGAAAACGAATATGACTGCATACAAGACGCAGTCTGATAAGGGGATCGCCCATAAAATCCCTAGAATGATGTTGATCCCTCAATAAATATCACTCTGTCTTCCCAATGATGGACGTCGTAGAGGTAAAGCTCGACTGGTATAGACTTACTTTAGTGGTGTGCTTGTTAGCAATTATATGGTACAACGATGCTAAAAATTACCAGCATATGCCTCATTGCGTGATCACATGGAATAAGTTTGTTTGCGATACTTCATCGACTGGATCAATACAAAAAGTGTTTGGTTTAATTATTGAGGCAGTCTACGAAGCATCAAATACTAAGCATATTATTGAACAGATTAGTGATTTAACCCGTTGATAAAACTATCTCTTGATAGGTTTAACCAATGGCTAGAAAACTGAAACATTGTGTTTTTCCACTAACTTTATGTGAACAATCTCTTTTGATCTTGCCGATGTGTTACTGTGCGCATACGGCAGGGTGTGAAGATGTAATCGATAAAGTACAAATGAGTTACATGAAAGAATAAGTTTCCTCTGGTATATGTTTCTCTATATGATGTATCTGACGTTTATCCGCTTGTCTTATGCATAATTTATTATATGTTAAATCTTAGTGAAAGTTTTGATTCGTCGAGTTATGTACATCAAACAGAGCAGACATATGTCGAACCATACAGCTCACAGACTGAGCGATTTTACACCGACTGTAGGCACACCCAACAGTTGATGACCAGATGAGAGAGGATTTAATGGCCGTATCTTTGCGCTGATTGTAATCTGCCTGGAGGTAAAATCCTCAGTGTCTTGGGGCTGTCCCGAAAAAGAATCAATTGTCTAAAAATAGACAAGAACTTTTGTTCACCAGACACTTGTGGAAGCTGGTGGAACAAAACTTAGGAACCAATATTCGCTCATCCGGAAACGCATTCAGTGCGTTTTGAGGTCGAAGAGAGGGATAAAGCGGGTGTGTGTGGGGTGATGAATGTGGGACTAGCGTGCATAGAAGGAACTACTTGTCCTTTGGTCGATCAATATTTCTGCGTTCCCTTTCGTTTTTCCTTCGTAGCGATATCCGAAACCTATGACTTGTCTAAAGACAGACACCCTGAGCTCCGTCATTGAACGGGTGGTCAATTCTGGAGTAAGTTATACGCTTTGAATATACTGTTTGCAAAATACACCGTTATTTCATCATCCGAGTGATCCATAGTTTGAGTGTTCTTCTCTCCTAAGTGAATTTGTGGAAATAGTGCTTGATGGTAGTGATTAAAAGTCACGTGAGTCCGATTTGACTGTTTTGTTTTTCATACGGTAATTCGTCTTGTGTATAGAGCAAATGTGAAGCATGAACTGGAAAGCTAGGAAGGACTGGGCAGCTATTTTGACCCGGTTGCGTTTCATCAGCGCAGTGCGCGCATCCATCGACCCGGGACCTCACAGGTAGAAGGCAATCATACTACTCCTTCGGTCACCAAGCAGCTGATCAGATGGTTTTTCATTTTCCGTTTACACTACCATATGGTTCCTTCGTTTTGTTTTGATTACACAATCCAACAAATGCGTAAAAATTTCTCATAAAATTATCTATTTGTTTTTTGTGTGTGAATCATAAAAACGTTAACAATAGAAGTCATTTGCTTTTTGTAGGCTTTATTTCAACTGTGTAGATCAACTATATTTGCCTATACTCACTTGAATGTTGACTCTTCAATTTTTATCCAAATCTGTGTGATCTCGTTCTATCACGTGATTTGTTTTTCGTGAGTCTGGACGTAACCGTTATTGTTGTTGCACAGAAAACTGTTGAAAAGGAATTCGCAATCCTATCAGAACGTGAGGCTTAGACCCACGAGCCTGGGCTGTTCGGTTTTCCGACAAAACGCAATCCAACACGTCAGAAACGATGAAAAAATCTGTGCGCTTGTGTCTGTTTAGCCAAACCAAATCGGTTTTCACGACAATTAGAACACTTGAACAGGAAATGGGATTGTGTGTGAGGTCGATGATGATCAGCAGCGTCATGAATGACCAGAATATGTCCAGAATATGTGTCTAGTAAACGTGGCTGGCAGGCTGATCAGGAACGGTTTGTCTTAGTCCTCCTTGTGAAAAGAAAAATCCTGGGCACGTGACTTTGAATAGAGGAGTGAAAACAATTGTGCGATGCGAGAAATTAAAGTTGCAAACATTTATCGAGACTAACTTTACGCGGTCTCCGGACAATTAACTATCTATGTATTCAACAACGAAAACTGAGTAATTAACTATTGTCGCTAGCGTTTGACTTTAAGGGATTGTAGGAAATAAATTTTCGGTAACTTGTAATTCACGATATTGAGAAAGTGGTGATTAATTGGGGTTTCTCGGAGAAAATTGTCATCAAGTTTTAAGTATATTCAACCCCGGTTACATTGCGATTCTAGTTCCGGATTAAGGGGACGCATTGATTTAGTGAGAATTCTCTGAGAAAACGCATTCGCTTTGGTCAAAGCAAAACCAAGTAATATCGCCCCACGAGAATACACGAGAAAATTATCATGGACCGAGTTCCGAAGAGTGCCCATGTAGTGGATCACATACACGGTTCCAGAGTAACCAATGTTTTTACTTAGTTCCATTGTGAAACTTCTAATTAGCCTAGCTCTCTATCTTTTCTCTTCTGAATGTTCAGTTCTGTCATCTAATCAATCAATTAGTGTTGGCTCAAAACTGTATAGACTGAAAATTCAGCTACGTCTAATTTGTGCTCCACTCACAAATGTGTGATGGATTCAGTGATATTTGGGATAATTTTGGTGCATACTCCTAACACGGTTGGGGGATTTTTCTCCCCCCCCCCCGTACCCCAGAATGAATCCTTAAATTCACAATCACAGTATGAATTTGAAAGCAAATGTTGAGCTGAATTCATTTATATCCGGGATTCATTATCAAACAATCAATCATAGTAACCAAATTTATCTACTCTACTGAATATGCTATAATTTAGTGAACAAATATCTTGTTCCACCTAAACGTTGCTTTTGTCTTTAAAATCATTTAAAATCAATGCAATTTTAATTTGATGCAAGTTAATTCTGGTAATTTCTTATTGCCTGTTGTGAAACGTTTGAGGTTGGGTAATTGACTCATGTGACGTTAGCCGTTGATCGACCTTGTGAGACGTGACACTCAATTTGGAGATACATATCAGTTTGCAGTATCTGTATATTTGGATATCGATAGCGCTGTGTGAAGAGTATTGATTTTGAACTTTATCTCTCACTGTAACATTATTCTTTTGGTTGATCCTCATTGAACTTTGCGTGACCTTGAGTGGCACGATAACACATGAAGTAGATTAGAAGCTAATATTCAAAAATAAAGACGAACAAATGGAGTATTGGCAGCATGACGTTACAATAGGTGTATCATGCTTGTGAGTCATTTTTGATACTAAATTGTAGAGGTTTATACGGAGACCTTGTTACCTCGCATCTGATGCACCCGGAATCCACATCGAAATCAAGAAATCGTAAATTTTTAAGGCATTAAGCTAATAAAATCAAAAACATTAGTCTGATGTGGAGCCGCGTCATATTCAGTCCGATGAATGGAATTTAAAACGCTCAGCGTTAAGGTGGCAACAAATCTGACGAAAGTCAGAGTGTCGTACGAGTTTGTTCAACACCCAAGTGTGGATTTGTTGTACACAGAACCAAGAGAATATGAACCGAAGATATGGAAAGCGCTCAGTGTATATCAGTTCTTCCCTTGGTTAGGTCTCATCCCCAGTTTAAATGTAACCTATGATCAATGGTGGAACCCTATAGATAGAATCCAAATATACCACCCACGGAAACATTGAGCGGGCAGACTCCGCATTTTTGAGCACACGTGATCTGTGATTCTATCTCTATTTTCTTCAAACTATTCTTTATTGTTTGAACTCGGTATCTGATTTCTTGTTTACATGGAGGCACTATCGTTTTCCCCTGACAAAATACTTTCACCACAAACGAGCTCTTTCATTGAAGTAGCAATCGGGTTTGTTTGTGTTGTATAGACAGACATTTATTTTTCCCTATCGAAAACGACGAGCGAATCTGTAGCCGGATGTCAAAAAATGTCTGGCCACCAGATGTTATATACACGCCGAAACTGGAAAAGTACAAAGTAACCCATGCTATGTACTGTCCGCTAATGGAGTTATAACACGTTCATATTTCCTGTAAACCATTTGGCAAATTAATTCCATTAAAATTCTAGGAGTATTTTTCTCCGTAAATTGAATAGAAACAATCAGGTAGATGAGCATATAAATGAATAAACTATTTGAAATGAACGCACAAAAAGTACGTGCCAGTCGCTATTTTGTAAAGATTATACCAATTCGACTTCCGTCCCCTGCCTCCAACGTTATACCACTGAAACATCGTGTTGATTTATCTACGTGATTCAGTCTCGAGCAATCACCTCGATTTTAAAGTAAAGGTATTCTAGTTTCATGAACAATCCTACTCCGTCCGTTGAGATTTTTATCAAAAGATATTTCCATATACTTAGAGAGCACCAAGGGTGTGCCCCTACAAAAGATTAACCATTTTCTGGTGAACTCTGCAATATCTTTGAGACAGATTCGAACCGCCTAGCTAGCAAATCATTTGTTACCGGGCTGTAGAAACTCGAATCTTGCATGGTTCGCTTTGCCCAAAGCCAATTTACCATTTTTTGGACTAGTTGTGCACCAGATTTCCCCAGCGCCACCACATAATTTCATTTTCATCTGCTTTAGTGCTTCCCGTACCACAAACTGTATGAGATTCGCGATATAATTCAGTTAAGAATAATTCATAAAAACGGATGACTTTCGAAAAAGAACTAGGTTTATCGCTTCTCGTTTCATCAAACAAATAAAATGTGGATTATTGCAAGTAGGAAAAAGTTAGGCAAAACTTTGAGAATTCAATTCCAGCTCAAAAATGTAAAACAAAAAAAGGAATGAATGCTCTTCAATACTCTTATAACTCACATTCTGGGCGCGGGCAATTCAAATAATCGATTCCTTCACCCGTCCGCCATAATGGAAGTCATTTTGCACACCTCCAACCTGGTTCATTTCGGTTTATCCTCCGCAGATTCATCGACTGGTGATTGTGGATCCGCATAATCATCTCCAGGGCATCATCTCCTTGTCCGATATTCTCACATTCGTTGTGCATCAGAAACCGGAGACCGACAGAGCCTCCGAGGCCTACTTACGCGTACCACCTCGCTCGTGAGCCCGGGATCAGACTGGCTGTCCCGAAGCGTCCGGCAACACAAATCTGTGCTCCGGGGGTCGTGATCGTATCGTTATTCTCTTCCACACCGCATCGCACCCCAACCCCCCATCCACCACCAATGTATATACCCAAAATACCCCACCACCACCACCACTGTTCATGTAAATTGATCGAATCTTATTTTGTCAGACCCGGGAGAAAAAAAGTAACTATTCGTTGTGTGATATCAGATTCAGAGTTTATAACCGATTGTTTGCGAAGCCCTATTGTCCTCATGATGTTTTCTGAATGTGCACAAAATTTTTCACAATAGAGAATAATGTAATCCACCAACATGATTTTCCATGTTTAATATGGCACAGTGCAGAAGACAAGCACCGCCAAAGGGAGTGAGTCTGAACGGAAAAACGGGACAGTTAATTTTGGTTAGAAAAACGAAACCATAGAGAAAAAGTGTGTATGTGTGTGTGTGTGTGTGTGTGTGTGTGTGTAAGCAAATCGAAACAACTGAGGATAAGCAAATTTTCCCCTACAGAAAGTTGTATCCGTTCACCGTGGGCGAACGAAGTTGTAAGTGAATTTCGGATCCGATTGGTGAAAGTAGGGGAAACGTGAACGGCAGTAAAAAGAAACATATTGGGACTAGATAGAAATGAATGCTTTGAGATCGAATTCAGCGATTTGGTCTCGTTCATTTGTTGCCTAGCAAAGTTTTCACAGTATAGATGACTATTCCGAGTAAATATCGGGTTAGCGTTGCGTATGTCATCTAGTTTGTAAAAGGCGATACCTAATACGCTAGTTGATCAGTTAGTGGGTGGGGGAAGGGGTTGGAACGGGGTAAATTGTGAAATGCACACACACGACAAATGAGTCATATCGAATGATCTAAACTAATCATGTTATGCGATTCACCTAACTGCGAGTACCCATTTAGAACACGAACAAACTGTGTGTGTGTGTTAGAAGCCGGTAGATGGTAAAGATTGGTACAAATCCTGTTACATGTTACATGATGCTAATGCAGGGCCGGAGGAGGAGGGGGGGGCGGGCCGGCGAGTGACATTCGATCACACAGTGAATTTTGTCGTAGATAGAACCAACAAAGCCTTATCCGGAACGCTGAGAAGCACCAATGGAAAGTTGTTTCTCCCGTGCAAATCCATCGACTCGACTGAGCATATTGGATTTGGGACTTTAAAGGCAGAACTGGAGGCTTATTCCGTCGGGCAGATTTTAGGATTTGCTCCGACATGACATAGAGCACAACCCACCACTGCGAGCTTGGTATGTGCATTACATTACACATTTTCGATCTCAGCTCTAGCCTCCAAAGCTGTGACTTTGTTAAAAACGGGACTACTGGTTACGTTCTCAGAATGGTATGAGTGCATTCTGACTGTGAGGTCCTCGGTTGATTCTACAAATTCCCACTGCTAATGAAACCCAATCGGGTCGGAAATAATGTGGCGCGATCGTAGCTCAGGATGTGGATGTTGTTGTTGGTGTGTTCTCCGAGCTGGAATTGTTGTTCGCAGATGTTTCGTAGTCAGGCTAGGCAACATCACCAGTGCAACTTCTGGGAAGAACCAATCCTCAGGTTATATGGTTCTGTTTGAGGAACTACTGATGACCCAAAGCTGTCCCAGCTAAAACCAACCCAGAACCAGTTCTAGCCAGTTGGAAACCGGTTTACAGTTGGTCCAAGGAAGCTAATCGACCAATGAGGAAANCCACGACGCAGCCAATAAAATCACAGGGAATGGTTCAACTGACCAATAGGATTGAAGGGACGCAAACGGCCAATCAAAACGCTCTAACAGGTCTACATAACTGCAGTCACCTTGAGAACTAGCGCTTCCCTGAAGTTGCACTGATGATGTTACCTAGCCTGACTACGAAACATCTGCGAACAACAATTCCAGCTCGGAGAGCCCACCAACAACAACATCAACGTGGTCGAATCAGCCGCGAAGCTCATCCTAGCCTTTTAATTCACGCTTTATTTGCATTGCATACGAAGACATTGCCTTTGACATCCTGATGCAATATGATCGGATTTATGCGCCTATCAAACAATTTAAAATAAGCATTGATTGTCAACATTATTCTTCCCCTTCCGCTGAATGTGTTCCTGTCAGTAAGTGCGGTAAGTATAGTTTAGCACCAAATCAAATCTCTCCAAACAACTGATTTTAAACGAACTATTGATAAAATGCCGATGTTCCAACGTTTCAATCTCGGCCACAATCTACCTGCTTGATCTCGGTTCCTTTTTCATGGCTCAACCTCTCATTTTTGTCACATTATAGTTTGATCGTCTTCTATAAATCCTCAGTTATACAAACTACACCTTTGGTGCACCTGACACAGCCTTAAACAATTGAGGACCTAGGTTGAATCAAGTGAAATAATTAATCGAGTCAATGAAAATATACATTAGTATAATAATATAATAATAATATATAATATATATTGATTACTTGCTGCAAAACCGTACGACAGAACACAAGTACAACGTTCGAAATGTGTTTGCGCACGCTTATCCGGCTGCCAAATATTGGTTGCCGTTAAAATACAATCTTCTCATCGATCTGTTATTGACTGTATGCATTTTGGTTGGGCTAATCTGAATGCAAACACTTCATTAGGGATGTCGGTAAAAGAATGTCAACAGTAGACAAACACGGTGTTTGTAGACGCTGTGAAACAAAATGATGGAACATTTTCGGAACAAGGAAGAATTCACTCAGTTAATCACGTGATCAAGCGGTTAGTCTTTTATCCGGATGCCGTAATTTCTCCCGCCCAGGTGCGTAAACCGATTGGATCTCCGGACGTTGACCTTTGACAGGATATTATCAATATGAGTGACATATCGTAGTGTACTGCCAACATTGAGATTAATTCTGATGCACAGCCTGGAACGTGCATACCATACCGCATATGTAAGATAGAAGATAGTTGACAACTAAATGAAAAACAACTGCCGAAAGGTAGACAGTATTTAATAAAAATGAATAAAAAAAATCAATTACATCAGCGGTTGTTCAGGTTTATCAGAATCGTCCGATAAGATCCGCATTTGGAGAGGGTGAAGCGAGAGTTCTGACTGGAACATCGCAATATGAAGCAAACGGGACAATTTCCAGATGGCTGTTTATTTGTCACGTCTGTCCTGCTTGTCTCGATTTCGTCTTTGGATCGATTCATACTACAGTGAACAACGTTCCATATATGACTTCTGCCAGTCATCCTCGGGAAAATCTGCTCATGTTCTTCAACGAATAAGGAGAATAGACGAGAAGAACACAGTGTGGAAACATACATCAACTAGCAAAAGCAAATTTCCAAGTATTGTCGGTCCGCAAACTGGCAAACCGGCAAAACGATTTCGAGGAAGAGAGAGAAAGAAACATCTTCGTAGAATACTGCAGTATTGTAACGGAAACGAAAAATAGGTGCTCAAGCGCACATGTGTCAAAGTGATTTTGGCCATTTTGATGTCGTGACATACAATATCAGAGAGAGAGAGAGTGATTTGGTAAACAGAGGAGATGTTCATTCAATTACAGGCTGAAAACACATTATGAACGTGTCGAAACAGTCCCTCACAGAGCAAATTTCGAACAAAACAACAGAGAGATTCGTATCCATGCCAATATATTTCAATATATGTATATTACTACCAAGGTGGGAAGGAGCCTGTTTCGTTGCCTAGCGGACAGGGTAAGAAAGATCTGCAGGTGAGCACACGTTCGAAGCAGAGGTCGGTACTATAAATTTGATCTTTGCGCGTAACGGGTATCCGGAACGTTTGGTCAGTAAAAACGATTCAGTGCACGGTGACCTCTTTACAAATACACGAGGTTATAAACAAATCAGTGTACTTTTCTTTGCCGTTCACGGGGACACATCAGCCGAGATCAAACAAAGAAGATTGTCTGACGCGATCGATAAAACTTTCTACTTATCAGAGGTTTGTGTGTTGTTCATGTCCAAGCCAATTGTGTGTGATCTGTGATCTCATTCTGTGTAGACGTATTTTCTTGTTCCTGTGGCACAACCTACATAAGCCGCACGGTCATACGATTGTCCGAACGGATTCGTGATCACCACCCTGCGTGGCTGAATACCATAGCGATAAAGCCACGCACCAGTGCTGTAGTTACACATCTAGTTTAAACAAACCCCGGTGTGGACGTGGCAGAGGCAGTCCGCAATTAACGAGGCCAAGTCTTTGTAGGATGCTAATCACAGCAGAGGCGATGAGCATTTGTTTGCACAATCCCCCCGCTTTGTGTGCCCAAAAACATATTGTTCCCTAGTTAAAGCTTCACTGACCGTCCCTCCACACATAAACACCGCATTACTGGTAATCTCGATGACCGGATGAGTAGACAAACAGATATGTTATCGTGGTAAATCCGATTTCCGATCTCATGATATCGTTTCTAATAATCTTTGATTTGATTTGATTTTCCCAAGACAATTTTATTCCCAAGTAGTGCTATATATTGATATGTATTGACATAAATATTATAATC
Source organism: Echinostoma caproni (assembly GCA_900618425.1). Lineage (NCBI taxonomy): Eukaryota > Metazoa > Platyhelminthes > Trematoda > Plagiorchiida > Echinostomatidae > Echinostoma > Echinostoma caproni. The sequence goes on from UZAN01043226.1 coordinate 29,016, forward strand.
AACATTTCCTGGTGCCTGTGAAAATCCGAATGGGTTAATCCAACCATTCATCGGTTAAATTGATTGAGCCATTAGCACAAGGTGATGACCGTCGACCGTGTAACTCAGGAGTAAGGGTTTGAAGTTCCAACCCGGAGGTTCACGGTTCGACACGGACATAAAAAGTACGCTCTACTGAGGAGTGCCAAACAGGACGAAACGGCTATCCGATGTTTCTTGTCGGTTACCACAAACACCATTTAAATATAATGAAATCTTTCAAAAAAATATATGATTAAAATATTCCACACTAACAAAATCGAACATACTGCCAAATGTGTTGGGGTATCCTCTGTTTGTCCTTCCTCCACCCCACCCACCCACGCCCCGCCCACACACGAAAAGTTACATTAGCAATGCAACTGTCGAGGAAACTCTTGGTGGAACCACTTCAGATTGTATTTTCAAGTCCAAGCGGGGATTTGAAATAAGTGCTCCGTATGCTAAAAATCTGTTAAATAATCGATAAAATCCAACAGTGTGCTTCTGTTATTTCATCAACCTGTTAACTATTCATGTAAAACTGAATGAGAGATAATGACTGTCTTGTATAATTTACTGGACTGAAACACAAAACAAGACGAATTCGATATCAAATCATGCAACCAATCAATCATTCAGTCATGATTCTCTTTTGTTGTATTTTGGTGTAATTTGTTGACTCTTTCACTATTCAACGCTAGGATTAAGATACAACAGTTAATGAGTGCCGTTTGGTTCCCAAAACCGAATTTAAAAACCAATATGCCCACGTTGTTTTTACAACACTATGACCACATACATGAAGAAATAAGAGATGAGACGGTTTAATCAATGAAGCACAATTTTTACATTTTTAAAGATAATCGGTTACTTCATTGAAATATACAGTGGTATAAATTCTATGAACAAGTCACTTTTATTCACCAGCCATTGTTAAAAATTCATCCCATAAAACTCCCTCAGGTGATAAAAATTTCGAATGAAACAGCAGAAATACATAAAAGAACTTTACGATGCAAGGCACCACATTTGGAATGCATTTCGGTTCTTTCTTTCTTAACGAATCAAATAAGAGAGCGAACAAGGAGTTATTTGAAAACACTGTTTACCCGTCACAAATTTGAACAGAGAATTCAGAAACATGGATTTGCACAATGTATCTCCATGGTCATTTCGCTGCATCTGTGTACACGTGCATACTGCAGTCAAAGTGATTTTTATATAGTCAGTGTGATAACAGATTTGAGAGAAAAAACACAAGATCGCTAATCACAATGGACAACGCAAAGCAACAACACAAAAAGAGGGACGAGATAGGGCAGGGGGTCAATCACCAAGGCAAAGCTAATGTGACTAACCATTCGCGTTGTTTGCATACATCAGGTTTGAGACTGCAGTATGCACGTGTACACAGATGCAGCGAAATGACCATGGATACATTGTGCAAACCCATGTTTCTGGCTTCTCTGTTCAAGGAGTTATTTATAGATCTTTTTAGGGTGAAATAGGCCAGAAACTCAGGGTATTGGCATAATCGAGAGTACCTTGTGGAGTAACTTGATGCCAAATTCCGTCTAATCTTCGTCCGTAAACTTCCAATAACATGCCCACGCATTCAAAGTCATCCTTCTTTCACACACACACACACACACACAAACAAACAAACAAACAGAACCATCACATCCTTAACCTTTATTTATTTTACTCCTTTTTATTGAATATACAAAGCTACAATTTTCACTAAGGAGGAAGCGGTCAATCAAAGAGCTACCGTTCAGCACACACAATGGGAAAAGTCAGGCGTTGGTGGTGGGATTCGAACACACATTCCCTGGATGATAGCTTAGTGACGTTACCACCACATCTCGTTTTAAATTCCTGTCGCTTTCGCAATTATGTTGTATATTCTGCTCACTCGTTTGGTATACCATGAAATGTGAATTATTTATCCAGTTGATGGGACACAGGAAGCAAGCTTATTTGACAAACTGCGTTCTCATATATACAGAGGCATATGACAGAGCTTGCGCTATACAAAAAGCATCGTAAGTCGCGTCCATGCGTGGACTCCAATCCGACCGAGGCTACTGAGCTTGTCACAGTCCCAATATATGCATTAATTTGGTGATTTCTAACCCCTCTCTCCCCTTTTGTTGATTGTTTTTGTGTTTATGCATTGGAACTGACAATCTTCTCTAAGACTCCTTAATTGCTGATTATGTGATTGCCCTTGAATGCAGATGCGTCAAATCACTCATGGATGTGTGATGCACACCTATGTTTGTGGCCTCTTTCTCTCTCTCTCTTTCTTTCTATTCGAAAGATCGGTGTTTTGAAGCACTTCAGATACATAGATTGGTTGTTAGAGTGAAAACTGGCCAAACTTGGTGTGTGTGTTTTATTCTCTCACGGAATCAGTTACATAAGCATGGAGACCTGCTTTTTTTATATTCAAGTGCTCTCGATTTGCAACGGATTGATGACTACTACCATGCATTCCATAGAAAATGAAACGTGTCAATCTTACTTCATCCATTCCATGTGGACAAGATCCACACGAACGACTAGACAGGATCAAATGTGCAAGTGTTTGGTTAGCGGAAATCAAGCAGGTTGACATTTTGTCAGGACCGACCGTGTGGTCGTTTTCAGTTCATTGAAAACCGTATGGATGTGAGGAAAGTGTATCGTATCGAATAATCAGTTGATAGGTGATCTTCGGAACAGGAAAGCTTGTTACAACCAATTGATTTTGCCGCAACACATAGGCCTGAATGTCATAGTCTTGCACAACTTACCAACGTTTTGGTTTGTAAAGTGCTCTATAAAATATTTTGGCCTTTATCAGTGAATGTTTTAAATGAACTGTCTGAGTTTCCCAAGAACTAATATGAATATGAAGGTATTCTGTCTGTGCGGGTTAGGCAAAACAATGTGGCTTGCCTCGGGCACTCAAAATTGGCTCCTTCGGGCAACAGAGGTCCATATTTACATTTCCTACCAGTAGCTGGAAGGCTAGTGCAACTCAGTATTGACATAGCACCGTGTAACGGAGAACTTATTAGGTAGATGGCTATCTCCGATGCAACCCTGCACTTTGGCGCGCGCGCACACATATCAGGCTATCTTCTTTGGTCACACTTGTCAGTGATAATGTTCGATTCTTTGCGAAGCTTGGTAATTCTTTTAAAATGTGCAATCACATCGGCACCATCCATTGTGACATCTGCAGCGCTTGTGGAATGGCCGTGTTCTGTACCCAGCCAGTCATTCGCGAAGGTGCTTCTTTCACTCCACCCCACCCCTGTTGTTCTCAATTTACACAAGTTGGAGGACAAATTCTGTGAAAGGAATTCCTTTCGCAAGCTGTCATCGGTAGCGTACGTATCACATTAAACAATATAGACAAACGAAGCGAACTAAGAAGTCCAGTTAGGTTCTATAGTGTATATTTTGTGTGTGTTTGTACATAATTACACCTGATTGGTTACAGCCAGGTTAGGCCAAGGATAAATGTCATATGTTGACGCACACATCAGATGGGTTTGTTGTGAGCGTTTGGTAGTGCTTCGCGTATGCTTAATCGTTGTTTGCGGTGATGTCCTAGCAAAGTTGAGAATGCGTTTGCAAGGTCTACCTTGTCACCCTTTCAACCAAGTGATGTGCCATCGCCCAGGTCGGTCTACTTGATGCAGTTAACATATGGCGTAAGCTGATTGTTCGATTGTTTTACGCACGCTCTTCGGGATGGGTTCGAGCATTCTATAGTTCGCAGTGATCGGTTGATTCTACCATAAATGCATAAATACAATCGGAGTTGGATTGGATTGAATGGTGATCGTTGAATGAGAATACAGAGAGACGCCTTGTGATCCAATGGAGATATAATGTAGCAGCACAGTAGGCTTTTGAGAAACATTATTTTTATACCCGGTGCGATAAGCTGCGGTGTTTTATCCTCTGGATGGCTCGGAGCTGTGGACATCCTATTCAGACACTCAATTTTCAATCCGATTACAAGAACGAATACATAATTCCGAAGACCCATTATCCCGTAACGCGCTAACTATGTTCTCCGTTTGTTGTCCGTCTCTTGCACCATGGTACAATGTTTGTTCGAGGGCCCTTTCGTGTCCCATTGGTGAGCAACTGTTGAAGGGAAAGTTCAGTTCGGATCGAGTCCTCTGGTAGAAGCTAGGTCGTAGAATAGAACAGGTTATTTAAATTGTAAGGAAAACTAGTCGATCTTCCTCCTCTACTTTACAACTGAATTTCAAATAGTAGTGTTGCCTCGCCGAGACAAATGATCAATATGAGCGCTTCTTGACTAGCCCCAATAAAGGAGAGAGGACGTGGCTGAGACGACGACGGTCAGAGTGTTTTTATTGATCAATGACGCAACACGCAAATATATGTGGTAAATTAGGCGTTCGAGAAACGACGTGGTGATGTAACAATCGGATCGATCGGACGACAGCTGTTTGATTCGCCTTAATCATCCAATCCTTAATCGAGCGTCTCGAACGTACTTGTGGTGTGACGCGGGTCGATGCGTGGCCTGACAGGTTCTGTGTACTCCGTCCTGACAAGTAGATAGGGTTGTGTTGAATTCACCTAATACAAACCTTCCGGTTGATTGAAAATGTTTATCTCCGGAATCAACTATTCAAATCTATTCCGGGATCTTAATGTTTCAGTTCAAGGAGGGTTTATTTTTCCATTTGGTTTGGAGTATCTTAGTTACGTTGACGGGTTGTGACTGGACTTCTATTAAGTTACGTCATTTGATACATAAGACACATCGACAGACAAACGTGATCTTTTTAATGCGTCAAGCCTCAAGAATTTCTCCAAACTGTTTTGACTGGATTTGATCCATGGTTCTCCTTGACGCAGGTCACGTGTTTGTACTTCTTAGTCTTCATGGGGTGTAATACATAAAAGTGGTTTATGCCACTTGACTGTCCACTATAGCTGGTCATCCAGACAATTCAACTTGTGTCTTTCTTCGGCGTTTTCTTTTTTGGTTTCCGGAAAGTTCTTTTTAGGCAGGCCAGCGGCTTTTTTAAGCAACTTGGATCCCGTATTGTGTCATACTACCCTGGCTGTCATTTCTCTAACGGCTTTCATGTTTGGAAACGCTTCTGTTGGAGGCGTAGTTTCCCCGTAAGGAATTCGAATAGAGAAACCAAAGACACAGGTTTGCTCAATGCATCCTGGATTATTTTGCCACATCTGTAAACTTGCCTACATGGTCAGAAATAACAGAATCATAGGCGGAGAATAATTGCGGTCAAAGTTAATCACCAAACACAAATTGTTACCAAGTTAGCACCCGAAGTGATTAGCCATTCACGCTGTTTACATACAGTTAGGGATGGTAATTTTGAATGGCTAATGCCTCGGCGTATTTTAGAACACTGGTGTTGTTCGTGTTGTCTGAAAGCGTCGTGCAGCATGACACAGCAATGCATCTCAACCAGTTGTTGTATGACCGATGAGCTGAGTTTCGTTTCGGTTGCATCGTACTTCCGAAGTTCCCACTCAGTGTTTTCTGAAGTCAAACTGGGATGGGATCCGTTACTTAGTAACATGGTTGTCTCATCGTTCGACCGAAACAGATGATCGAGCATCCATACTTGAACTGATAGATACAATTAGATTTGGCCTGAGGACACGGCGATTCGTTCATCGAGTTTGTGGGTGCCCTGGCGGTTGTAAAACCAACGATGGGATCAGCTGCGTACTGGGTGCGCCTAACGGCCCATTTCAAGCACTTGATAATCAGCCAGCTGATATCAAGTCAAGTCAAGAGACGCTTGAAGGGTAGCTGAAAGACTAATCTCATCTTATCTGAACCCGGTGTCTTTTCCCGTTAGGTTAGGTTAGGAGTGCCTTAATATGAGCCCTTTTTCGTATCCGTTGGATTGTAAACCTTTTCCAATCTTATTCGTATCTGCTGTGCAAATCTGTCGCATCCTGTAGAACAGCGTTAGAATTATACCAATCTTATATCCCATTGAAGCATAGTTGGTAAAATAGAGATATTGTCTAGACCATACATCCTTTCGAAAGACAAATCTTCTGGTTGATCCATTCGTTCAACGTCAAACTTTCACATCCAGAAATTCGATTCTGTCTTGCGTGTCAATGTTCTGTTCCGGTGATAATTATCCAAGCGTTCAAATAATCTTCCCCCGTCTTTAATTACATCATAGATGATGAATATATCATTAGCATACCGGCAGTATAGGTTCTGTTTTTGAATTTCGTCCCACAGCTGATATTCCAGCTACCGGACGAAAATTTCCGCAAGAATAGGCCCCAGCGGACTACCCATAGCGACTCTATCTATCTGTTGATATCGTTTACCTAGGAAATAGAATTTCACATTGTGGGTACTCAGCAGTAAAAGCCACTCCAACTCATTCACTGGTAGTCCAAAAGTAAATATTGTTTTCTTCTATTATCTGACGAATAAGTACTATTGTCTTCAGTAGTGGGACGTTAGGGAAAAGTGCATACATAGTAACCATTTGCTTGTTTTGAATGTTCCTGTCTTTCAATAATGTGCACGGTTGAAAAACTGTCTTTCATATTGTATTGGGAAACGGAGTCTCGCACTGATTTAAGAGTCTCTGCTAGCCACCTGGCTAGTTTAGGTTGTAGTGAGTTGCACATGGACATAATGAGGCGCATTATGTCTTCTTTATGTAGCTTTGCAAACCGTAAATAGGTGGAGTTTGATTCCCTCTTGGACGTAAATGTGAATTCTCGAATCAGTCCCGCTTGCATTAGCGTTTTCAGTTCGATCCCGATTTTCTTCTCTTCAGTTCTTGTGGATCATCGGATTTCTGATGCATTCTGAACTTTCTGTCATCATTCAGGATAGGGGAGGCATTTTTTTATAACAAGTGCAGCAAAATGATCCAGGATACATTGCCCAAACCTGTGTTTTTGGCTTCTCTATTCGACGTTGTTCTTGTTATTCCTTCTTTACTAGTATTTGTTGCGTTATCTGTTTCAGAGTTCAGTTGAGATAAAGCTACGGGTGTAGCACTCGAAATCAAATAGCCTGAAAAGATTTAATTCTTTGTTCTTGTAAGTGTCTTTGCTGCAGTGTGTGTGAAGGCTTCTCAACATGATTCTGACAAACTTTGTGGCAGTTCGGATGATTATTTTCTAAGTTTTGGAATTAATCCTTGCGTGCTGCTCTGTGGTACTCTGTCCTCTCCGCGATCCACGCTGGTGGATGAACGGAAAAGAAATGCTATTATATCATTCTTCTGTAGCTCCATGGACAAGTTGATGTTGTTCAACGTGCCGTGGATGATCCCGCGTAATCCCCTTTCTGGTCCCGGCTCTTTCAAGATAATCCGTGTATGCTCAACGCATCTAGGCTTGCTTTTGAATCTTCACTATCCGCATTACGACTTTAGCTATATGCAGACCATCCCATTGGCGTCTCTTTCAACTGTTTGCGATTTTGCCCTTTTGAACGTGAAGCACAGTAACAGACAAACACTGTTCCCCAAGTTCTCAGATTTCAGGTGATGCTATAGGTGTTATTCACTGAGCTCTCAATTAACAACTCTCATCGTGTGGATCTTATCAAATTCAAATCCATTGGAGTGAACAAGACGCTGAGGTCGAAGAAGGACGTGATTCCATCACTTTGTATACTGGCAGTCTTGAGTTTGATCAAGAACCGTCTCTGACTGACCATACTATGCCAGCGTGCTCCAACAAACGGTGTTTGTCGTTTCGCAACAATACCAAGCGAGCTTGTACATTGCTTTTCCCGGAGGGAGGAATTGATCTCAATGGAACGTTTTTCATTGAATTGTGTAGAATTGTGCGATAACGGATGATTTTGGCCTTCATTAGCCACTGCCTTCCTCTGATTATTTAATGCATTTCTTCCAGTCGTTTCCGTGCGTTACCAATATCACTTTCCAGTTTGGGAATGGAATCTCTGATATATAAGTGTTATCTGGTAGTGCGTTAAAATAGTTCTGTGGTGATCCAGGCATACGCGACCGCATTCCAAGTCCGACCAAGTACAACTTCATGTCATCCAATCAAAGTTCAGGAAGCTGAACCAATGGTACACCGGGCGAACATTACATAGCATGCGTCTGCTCAAACGGTTACCTGATTGGACGGTGGTCCTTCAACCAATGATATGACCTATTGCTTTCTACAAAACATGCTTTATATCTATAAATGAACATTAGCACTTGCTGCTACCGATTCTCCATGTACTTCATTGGTCCGTAATCCGGGTTGTAGCTGATCCAGTTCTGAGTATTACAGTACGGGTTATTGTAGTCCCGTAAGCAATACAATTCCAATTACTACAGGTTCTTCTTCAGCCTTTTGAGTGTGTTCAGGAACTTGTTCTTTATCATTTCGGTTATTTTTTTGCTGAGACTTTACTTTTTTTCTGTGTGTGTGTGTGCATGATTGTTTCTCCAGAATCAATTGACCCAACAAAGGAGATGGCACATTGTGGACCGGTTGACGCACTTCAAATTTCCAGTGAAAATAGAAACTAGCCTCTTGTTTCTCTTATTTCAGTGGGAAAGTTAACAGAAACACTGGGAAAGAAAAGTTCGAAAGAAGAAACTATATTGATAAACAAATAAAAGCAGAATGTCAGCGATAAATACAATCACTAATTTCGTCATCTCAGTTGAAACCCTTGTAAAGACATCACCAATGAGATGACAAGGAATTCAGTCGACTCGGCTAGGCTGAGAACCGATTCCCAGTTCTTTTGGCAACCGGAAGATCTACGTGCACAAATAAATCTCCGCAGGTATGCTTACATCACACTATTTTCGTTATGTGATTTGCAGTTTTCATTACTGGATTATCCATTCCGATCAGTCAGTCTTGATCGAGTAGTTCATTTCTGAGCGCATTCAGTAACGCACATGAGCAAACTGCGTATGACTGCATTCAATTCAAAGTTTTTGATCATACCAGTTTGTACACTCTATCCCCAACAGTTTCCTTTGGCGGAGGAATTGTAACAGATGAAATCTATCTGGTCAAAAAAGAGCGAATCTCTTCCAAACACGTAAGCGGAAAGAGAATTCGATACAATGTTTGAGTTCCATAAATATTCATACTACTCATAGTTTATTGTGAAACAAAAGATTGGAACACAACCGGGACAATGCCCGATTGTATTTTTTAATCGCTTTCGATACATGTAAGGTTGGTTTTTGTCTAATGTAACATACTACACCAAAAGATATCCTTATCCGAAACATTTATTTCCCGAGATAATTGTAAAGACAGAGCACAACAAAGCTAGGTTGGACGATATTCATACCAAGGCAGATTTCGCTGCAGTTCAACTGCTATAGTACCGCAGAAAACTACAGCTTATATCGCGGAACAGGTTACACACGAATACCGCCACGATGAATGATCAGACTTTTATCATTGCCAAGTCAGTGCTCGTCTGGCTGACGGTTCGTTCTGCACACAGATAGATCAGGTTTCCACATTTTACTTGCAACCGACTCCGCGAATCTAAGCATCCGGGGGTTTGTGCTGGCATGTGGATAGGGAGCAAATTACATAGGCAGAACGGATAGGCAGTTGTATGAAGAGATCCCTGGAGTACAAACCATTTTGAGTTAGACGCTGATTGACCGATTCACAAAGTCATTCTCCATGTTGATCCGTCATACGGTCAGACACATCACCCACCGCCAACAATCTCAATAACATTATACCAGTACCAACCTCCACCCTTACCCAAGAACACCAAATACACAAACTGCCTGCGTCATCTATCGCTCGATATTTGTTGATGACGAATCATGGTCCGGACCCGACAAACCTATGCTAGCATCAACCTCTAGCTGCTTATGTTCGTGGAGTCGGTTGAAATCAGGTAACTGTAACTGTGAGTCAAATGAGAGTTATCAATCAAGCCTGATAGGTTTGTGGCAAGTCAGCCCGTTACCTGCGTGGGAATCCCGACTTGATCGGAGGCTTTCGATTGGAGTTAACAGATTGTCATCTGTGTCTCCATTCGTTGCTGTCGGGCCAAATGAACTGACTGATTATCACTGGAGACGAAACCTGAACAAAAATGAATTTGCAACTTGGCTCAGCCCTGGCATGAGCTGATCAGCACAGTGGTAACGCCCACACCTTCCTGCAATGGGTCCAAAGTTCAAAAATTCGGACGGGACGCTGGATATGCACAAGGCATGAGCTCTAATCACAGCGAAACTCCAGTCTAGTGCCTCCGAGTATATGGTGGAATCGATGAACTGAGAACTATGCGTGATGGTGAGGTCCGAAGGATAGTCAGTCAAATCGATCAACACCAATTATCCCGCACCACTACTCACAAGTAACCGTGAGTCAAATGCGAACATCCTGGACTGTCAGTCCCACAATCACTATCTTGGAAGTGGTAAAACGTTTGACGATACTGCCCTATCTGAGTCGCGTGTAACCTGATGTACAGTTTATTGATATAAACTGTGGTTTTCTGCTAGCTGAAATGCAGCGAAATCTGACATAGTGACACATCCTTATCGGTAATGTGGAAATCTCACCAACACTCAGATCCCGTTTCTCGTGAGTTCTTTTGAAGTTCGGTGATTGGACTATGGGGTGGGCGTTGAAGGAAGAATGCACGAGCATCGGATGGCACATTCGCCTTCGTCTGATAGTTTGATTTAACCGTTTGGAAAACTGTGTATTCTCTTCGTGTTTTTCCTCCCGCGGTGGTGGTACGGTGGTAATGTCATCAAATCAGCACCCCGGGAATGTGTTCGAATTCCACCACCATCGCCTGACTTTCCCCATTGTGCGTTGAAAGGCAGCCCTTTGATTGGCCGCTTCCTCCTTCCTGAAAATTCTATTTTTGTATATTCAATCAAAGGAAGTAAAATTGAAAAAAATAAAAAAGGATGAAGTGCTACTGTACATATTTATTTGGCAATACATCAAACTACACTGGACACCATACCATGGACTCTAAGGGATGTTTGACCTAGGCCCATTTTGACGAAGCTGCACAAAGAAGGATTTATGTGACACAACCTGCTCCCAGTCCGTTCCCAAATGGGTATCATCCAATCAGTATATACAGTCTCAAAACTTACAATATTCATACGGTGAAACGTTGTATTAATGGAATTTTTCTGTAAACAGTTTGGCCCAGTAGATCGTGACACGATGAAACGGTCGAATAGTTGGTGGCTTAAACGAATGTTGAAAGCTTTCAAACGGAAAATTATTCGTCTTTTCGACGGACGACAACTGAAAGTCACCTAACCAGATCCAATGTCCTGCTAAATATCATGGCGTGCCACATCTCATAGGGAAACCAACATCACTGGGTCCGACCTGAAAGTAATTCATCATCCACGCATCATCTTACGCATACCACTGGTCAGCCTTAAAGATATCGTAAAGCTGATTCCTCATTAGTGGATAATATCAACCTTCGAATATGCGCGAAGTCTGTGATGGGTCAAATATGTGTGTGCATACCTGGAATTATGCGATGTGTTATTCGTTATGCCTGTGGTTTAAACTCGAGAGATCCTCGAGGGCAACAACTAATTTCATTCTTGGAATGTTTGTGTTTGAGTATTAGAATCAATTAGTGAATGGATTTTAAAATCAGACGGCAGTGGTGAAGCACAAAATCACATTCCCTCTGAACCTTAGTAACTGATGAAATCCAACCGATTAGTTGATATAATTGTTGCCCATGTTCGATTCATTTGTTTGACTCCTTTAACGAGTCCCAGATCTCCTCCATCTCCTCCAGCCTCAGAGTTTGCAATACCTGGAACGCTCTTTCACCTCAAGTTGTTTGAGTAACAACAATCGATTCATCTAAGTCACACCTCGATAAAGGATTGAAAAATATAACTGTTCAGCACCTGTGAGGGAACGTTATAATTTACTATTTAATTTTACTAATAATATAGAAATCAGAATTGAAGGGAACTCTTAATTCAAAAATGAATGGTTGGCCTGGGTACCGAAATCATATTCGGAATGAAGAAATACAATTTTATTTAGTTAGATAAACACATCTGAGTATGTCAGTCATGGTTTGGTTGAACTTCAGTGAACAAGGAGTAAACCACTTGCAATTATGGCGTAACCAGTGATGCGTACAAAACTCAGTTCATCCAAAGCACAACGCTTGATGAACCCGCAATTTTTTAGACCAAACCCTCAATGCTTTAACCGTGACCAATAAACCTTTGGCCCCGACGCATGAACATAGTCACACTGCTGCAGGAAAGAGTCAGATCAAAAAGTATCGGTATAAACTCGGAGGTCAACGAATTTTTAAGCATTTTACGATCTACAGATGTTGATTTAGAGTATCAAGCTTGGATTAGCCCATTCGATTGTTCAGAGGCACAAGGCACTCTTGATGGTCATGGGTGTGGGTTTCACTCCTTGGTAGATCGTTAATTCCCCACGAGATATTGCATTCAAATGCGATGGAAAGGTTTGTGATAACCAACAAAGAGCACTGGACAGCTGTTTCGTCCTGTTTAGGACTGGTAAGCTGGTTGAATGGTTTCTAGTACCGATCCGGTTTCTATGCACCAGATTGGGAGATGGTCTACACAGAACCGAAGGATGCGGGCACCACCAAACGTGACCGCCATTGACACACTTGTGTATCTTATTCTATTCTCGAGTAGCAAGCTTGGATTAGCCCATTCAATTGATAAAAGGCACTCTTGATCATCTTGAGTGTGAGTTTCACTACTGAGATCGTTGTTTCCCCACAAGTTGAGGGAGACCATCAAGAGTGCCTGGTGCCTCTGAACAATTGAATAGGTTAATCCAAGCCTGATACACTAAAATAGTTTAAGCCAATCGTACAAGGTAATGAGTGTCGACTGTGTAGCTCATGGGTAAGGGTTTGAATTCCCGACCTGACTGATCGCGGTTCGAGTCCTGACAGGGAAACAAAGGTGCGCATTACAGATGTTGATGTCGCAAAGTTCGGTTAAGAAAAGAGAAGGTATGTCGGTTGCATGTTGCACCACTGGTTGGTTGGAAAGTGTTTAAATGATGTGCCCGTTTCGTCAAACCATTCGGCACGTCTCGTGTGGCTTCACTGTTTTCACTGAACCAGATTTTAGTAGTTCACGTAAAATGAACTCCGTTCTTGAGATGTAGGTATATCAACAATCCAAGGGGAATGAACACTGTGCGCAAAAGATCACTCCCATGCAATACTATCATCAGTTCATAATGCAGCAATATTTAACATAATTACCGCGGTCGAGGCTCAAGAATTACCGGTTTTGTCTATGGCTTGATGGAATAGATGTAATAAAGGGGTGTCTTTTGTGAACAGTGCTTGCTATTCTCGGATCACCAAAGTGTTCACCTCTCAAAAACGGAACTCACTCTGCATGGAGAGATATGGCACGGAGCTATTCGCATTTTAGTTTACAATTTTTGACTTCTATCGAGGTTTGTGAATGCAAAACAATTTGCCATTGGTGCTACACTTCAGTTGTTTCGCCATTTGTTTCACGCTTTCTTACTAACCAGAGTATAGCGTGTTATACGGAAATACTGAAGCTGTACGAGATATGCCAACTAGTTTGACAATACAGGCACATTAATTAAATCCTTTTCAATCAAAATGTAGTGCAGCGTGTGACCATCACCTCTTCTCATCCCTTAACCAAGCTTTGCAACATCAATATTTGATTTCGCCTGTTCGCCGAGCTTGGCAATTTGTTTGCGAACGTTTCATCACCAGCCGAGGTGACATCATCAGTGCTT
>UZAN01043227.1:0-14672 GCA_900618425.1 Echinostoma caproni
GCTACCGACACATTGAATGATGAATTGGCGACAGCTAAGTCAACGTTCCTAAAAGCATTGAATACTTAATGGATATTATCGATCGTTGTTTGAGAGCTTGCATAGCAAATGATTACAAAATCGAAGGACCCAACAATGGAGAAGAAACAGGTTTACATTTCATTACCTTTCAAATGTGACCCCCTTACGAGGACAAATGAAGGACAGGCTACCGATGGAGATAACCGCGTTTTTCTTTACCAGTTTACTTTTTTCCTGTGGTGCAAGTTACGTTGATCGTACCACCAGACGCCTGGCTGATCACATGAGAGCGCACCAGCCAGCTTGGTTCAATCGGCGACCGATAAAGACAGGTGCAAGTGCGGTTGCCATACGTCTTGCCGAGACAAATCCGACCGTAGATCGTTCCATCTAATCTATTTACTCTAAGAATATGAAACCTCGATTGTTGTCCACAGCAGGGGCGATCGCATTTAGAATAAACAAACCCCTACTGTAGGTGCACACAAACAGTTCGTTACATTCCTTTCCCTTTCATAGTTGTGTGTCCAAAGTGCCCCCAATTAACACATCACTGGAATACTTAAACTGCGTAAGGCATTATCATCATTCATGCGGTCATTGTTATTACATCTCTCTTCCTCCCAACCCCTGAACTCTCACGTTACACGTACTCAAACCCTGATTTCATTGTCTCCCTTCATTGTTTCCGATTTATATAATGTGCTGTAATTGGCTAGTAGATAAAGCACTGAAACCAAGCTTGTTCGCTTCACCTCTGTTTTCAAATAATGATTAGAATGCCACGGTCATTCATTCGCCCTGAGTGTGCATTATTTTGAACTCTCTACCACTCCACGTTCTGTTTGTGCCCACAATCGATTCCTTCGAGGAAAACTTGACGATTTTTAAATTTCAATATTCATAGTAGTGTATAAAAACAAGGGTGCCTTGTGACATTCTTCAACTTTCTATGAACCGTGAATCGATGCAACTGTACTAAACCCTATGAGACTAACAAATCAACCACTTGTATGTTCCATAATACAATTTTGACTTGAGATTTTTACTCACAGATGTAGCCCATCTCAAGTTCCCCTTGCCTTACCATTATACGGCATTCGGTTAATCTGTACTCGGGCTAATATCGAAATCTCGATGGACTGGCGTATTGGTTATTGTAACTTATCTCCACAATGGATCACTTCAAATTAGATGGACAGAGAATGCTCCATTGTTTCACGACAGTGGAAGACCGTGGGAGCGTAATTGGATGATCATGCAACTCGAAACACAGTGTTTCAATAATCATAGATTGGGGAATAAAACTCAGAGATCAATTTCAGCGACAAGTTCACAAATCTGTTGTGTTTAATTTTCGATGCAGATGAGCAAGAATTCGATTGGTGGATAGATACCTTTGTCAAAGTAAACCGAAGGGTGTATGTAGTTACAGTGCTTGCGTAGGACAACAGTGGCGGTATATTGACGAGCCCGACAACAGGCATTGAACAGACTCGTGCTACATCCCGATTTTCATCACTTTAGTTCCTCTCAATGCTTCGTTTTTTCCGCCTCATTAAGGGGTTTGAATACGATACTGCCTCATTTCAGATGCAACATGTCGGATATAATAATCACTGGTGTCTTCGATACGATTAGTGGAGTGCCATTAAAATGTACGTTTCGCGATTTTGACGATGGTTTTTGGTGCATCAATTGTAAGATAACGAAGTCACAATGGACAACGTAACTAGAATTTATCTATCTAATTGAGTCTGAAAATTTCTACAGGTTTTGTACTGGAATCTCGTTCAGGTTCCATATGTCTTTCTTCATCTCTGAGCACTTGTGGCAGTTATTTTAGCATGGAGTCCACTAAATTGACTGCCGAACAGAATTTGCTAGTTTCCTCTTATACACGCCGCAGCCTGAACACGGATGAACAATGTCGAGATAGCTATGTTATCTTTGTTTCTCATACATGGAACAGTTTTTGAATAAATTAAAGTCCCAGCTCCTGCGCGGTAATTGAATGAATTTTACTTTAAACTTGACCCCTCCAGAAACTGCGTAAATACGAAAAAGTAAAACTTATTGAGGTATAACTATTTCCCAATGTGAAACTCAAGCGAGAATATATACTAACATTATCTATGAAACCTGTGACTTCCGTGAGTGCGTTTTGAGAGTAACAGTTACAAAAACCTCCTTTATCAGTGCAAAATGGTTTGCAATATCGAGATTAGCGTGTGCAGGAGATTGATAGGAATAAGATATTAACTTTTCCTCTGACTCGTTCGGCGGAAGGAGTTTTTTCAACTTTCAGAGTTCAACATGTACGTTTCTTGGACCATATTTTCAGTTCTTCCAGTATTTTGGGTAGGACGTGAGAAGCATTTAGCAAAATATGAATCACTTCACTCAGGCTAGAATATCTTCATCAACTTGCGTATTTACTGTGTACTGAATGAACAGAGATAGACAACTTGGAATCTATGTGCTCAACTTGGAATAAACACCCTCATGAAAAAGGATTCATTTATATAATGTATGAAATCCCATGCTGCTTTGCATAATATATTTTTGAAATCTTAGCTGCAATTTTCAAACGACTAAAGGTTATTTCGCAACACTCAATGTCGCGAAAATTCAAACGATGATAGAAGAGAACTGGAAAGATAGAAGTAGGATATACAGTCAGGAATAGGTACGCTTGACCCTTAACTATCACCATACAAGTATGATATTGAAGACTGAAATGTATGTCCAAAATGAGAGTGATGTTGAACGAGTTTATTCAACACATGTAGTGCAAGCACAAATATAACCACTGTAAAGCGGGCTTTAGAATAGTTCAAATCCTCCCATCCAGAACCTAACTTGAACAGAAAAGCGAGTTTATGTCTTGGTGGTTTCCTGAAATACGATTGTTATATTAAGATCACTTTGTGTGGTATCAATGGGTTTCTGACTAGCTATTCTATGTTAAATGCGTCAGAGCAACGATGTGTCTCCGTTGATTTTATTTTTGGCAAAATGCTCGTTCCTTGAGGTGGGCCTCGAATGTGCAATGACACTCCAAGCCCCACATTCAATATATTTCGGAATAGAGCCCGTTTTTAACCACCAAGAGAAGGCATTCACATACTTGAAAAAAGAAAGGATTCTTAGTTCTTCAAGTTCTTTATTATTTAGGCAATGTAAACCTGCAGGAACGCACTGAAGCCACACGAGACGTGACACATGGTTTGGCAAAACGGAAAAATCGTTTAGGCCTTTACTGAAAACATACGGTACGGTATTTGATAAAATTAGGACGGCAAATGCGCGGTATACGAGCATCCTCTCATCCTCTCATTTCTAAGCAACGCTGTGCAACATCAACATTTCTAAAAACCGAAATGTCTCGAAATTCGTTAACCTCAGAATAATAGAGAATAAATCGTTTCCTTTAGCTTTTGGTTCTTCCACTTCTTCTCTCAAGTGGTAAGTATGAAAGTCAGTTATAGAATGCATTGCGTAAATGGTCTTACTTTTCTATGCTTCTTGATATGAAAATACGGATAATGCAAGCAGAAAATATTCAATGCTCTATTACCAAGTGTGTGGCTATGGAGTATTTCAAAAACTGTAATGAAAATAAATTCAGAAGAGTGTGAAATGTGATATATAAATCATCTCATAGTCTGCAATATGAGGCCGTAAGTGTCTATTCCGCTGTCCCCGATGTAATCAACTATGCATATATAAACAAACGAATATCAGCAATTGAATGCGCTACATGGGGAACGAATTTCAGCAAGTAAGCCTTTAATTTTCTGAAATTGACAGAATTGGAGGACACATACGGTTACTCCAAACGAAGTAAAGTATACAGCTTGAAACCCGAATCCTACAAATAAAATGCAAGCGCAGGATTTACTTGAACACAGACAGGTTGTTCCTTCCGTTCAACACCAGGGTGGTTATCAACATTCAATGGTCTTTAGCTCAGTTCGACGACACGCACTTATACAAGTCCGAAGAAAACTGTTATGGACAAGCGTGCGGTCAATTCTCAACAAAAATGCACTTTCTGATACAAAATTGTTGGAGACTATTTCCGAAAAATACTCGTGGTACAATTTCATTGAATTTGTTAGTATCCTGCCTCTCAATCCCCGATGAAAGAATCAATCAATCAATCTTCTACAACGCAATGCTCTATGGAGCGATCAAAACTACTATACTTGCGCAATGACCAGTTTTGGTTTTCTTTGCATAATTAGCTTTTTTCTCTTCAGTTCATTTCCCTTACACTGTTGTTCAACTTAGTAAATACACAAGCCTTAAGTTTTAAAGTAGCAAGCTTGATTTAGCCCATTTAGCTGTTAGGAGACACCAGACACTCTTGAGTGGGATTCCCTACTGGTACCGTTCAACAATCAAATGGGCTAATCCAAGCTTGATACTCTAAAATGATTGAGCTATTCGCACAAGTTGATGATCGTCGACCGTGTAGCTCAGAGGTAAGGGCTCGACCGGAATGTTCGCGGTTCGAGTCCTGATAGGTAAACAAAAAGTATGCACTTCTGATGAGTCTGAAACAGGATGGAGCAGCTGTCGAGTGTACTTTATCGGTTACCTCGAACATATGCATCATAGGTTTAAATATACGTTTAAATAGTGAAAATTTCACTGGCCTCGGTAGGATTTGCACCTACATATGAAAGCCCCTACGCTTTCTACAGAACACTTTCTATCAATAGATATAGAAAGTCACATTGTTCGTCCTGGTCTTTTCACATTCGAATCACCTATGCAACTTGCAGAAACATGTGGCATCCACCAGGCGTTCAGGTGTGACTTCATATTTCACCAGGCTACTGAAAGTTTCAAAATTTCAATCTGCCGCACAACTAATGTACTACTACCGTATGTGGCTTTTTTAAGATTTAAACGTTGAACAAGATGAACTCTTCATCACGGTCTCGTAATCTCAGCCACTAGCGTTGAACGGTATTGTAAATTTCTTCTGTGATAACTTTCAGCGAGCTTGAACATATCTATGATCTCCCCCCCTAATCCACGGTCTCGGGATTTCTGGAGCAGAACACGTATTGTAAAAGAACTGTAATGGCTTTACATCTACTGGAAAAACTCAAGAAATTCACACACACAACTGTAGTCGGCTGCAGAATAGTAAATGAAGATGGAAAAAATCGTGAAAATAGTGATCGATATATAGTCCATCTCCTGCAATGTCACACTCACTGACGATTCAAAATGTGGGCAAATTCAAAGAACTGCGATAAAGCATGTCAGGTAGTAGTGGATGCTAGTCACTAATCTGTAAAATCGGTTAGGAGTTTGTGAAAAAATATATCGGATCGATGAAAAGTGCCGCAGCTCTGTATCTTGTTTCTGATGTTCATAATTTTGTTTCATTTATTTATAATGGAATATGGATATATCACTCTGAGTGCACTGTACAAGTCGAGGAAATTGAAATCCTTTTGAGACGCCCTCAGGTTAGAGAAAGCTCATTTGCATGCGGTGTTCTCCTCTTTTTTCATTCGAATGCATCTTTTCGTCCCAAAATGACTTGCCTTTCTTCAGGGGAATCTTTTGTAACCCAATTACCAGATATTAATCTAACAATACTACAAACTGTCGTTTATCATAGTTTGACTCTCTTTAGGAAATCAACAGAGGCGCTAAATGAATCAGTCGTATACTCCAGTAATCCGAGCAACTCCGAGCATTAACCAATTCAAACAGCTCTCATTGATCCCGTAACTTCTGCGCTTCTGTAATTGAGATATCTTGCAAAACATCCATGGCTTAACATTAGGCTTCCTTGAAGTTCATACCATCAATATAAACGAGTTCATATGATTGTGATGATTGCTCATGAACTATGAACTCCTTTTGCCTCAAAAAGTCTCAGTTTGGTCAGGGGTGGGTGTCCAGCGTTGACGTCGGTCACTCCGCGCTTGCACCTCAGGAAATGATCCCATACGACCAAGCGTCTCAATTTTTCCAATTGTCTTGACACTTTCCCAACAATCGCGTGTAGATTGTTCTCTGCTGGTGATCAACACTTTTTTGATAAACTGATTCCACACATCTTGCAACGTTCCCATCTCAATGTCAGTGAAAGCACAAATCAAAGCTGTTCTATTTCCATGTAAAATGTGATCAGCCTACATCAATGCAACAGGCATGAACAGCATGAAGAACTCATTTCTGCAACATTCGGTCAACAGTGAATATAGGATTGACCCAGCAACATCATTTATAAATCTCTCAACAAAACCTGTGAAGCACATAAAAGCAATAATTAAACGCAAATTAGAATTATGCGGCCGAAATTATGAAATTAAATGAGATTGGTTCAAGCGATGGTGTTACCGAAACCATCGGAGTGATTGTGGATATTCATCTATGACATCTTTTCAATCCTCTCTCTTTTCGCATTTACTGTCATGGTCCTCACACTTTCATATTTGTTTCAATCTTTCTTGAATGACACCTTTCTTATATTGTGACCATTTCACATATTTTTACCCTGGATATGCCTATCCACCTATCATTATCCCATAGCCCGTTATCGGCCGAACCGTTGGCACACGCACACACACTCATTCAACACCAGCATAGGCTTTGTATTGACTCATTGACTGATATATATATATATATATATGCATATATATATACATATATATATACCCAAACTCATATGTCCAGAATATATTTCTTTGCCTTTCCATAATGATTTTTGATGTCAATGCATCTTTGTTGGTCTCTCCAGAATGCTTTCATCAATAACTGCGTATGTCCACGTGTGTAAATGTCTGTTGAATTGATGTAGGCTGATCACATTTTACATGGAAATAGAACAGCTTTGATTTGTGCTTTCACTGACATTGAGATGGGAACGTTGCAAGATGTGTGGAATCAGTTTATCAAAAAAGTGTTGATCACCAGCAGAGAACAATCTACACGCGATTGTTGGGAAAGTGTCAAGACAATTGGAAAAATTGCAGTCACCGTTTTCCGGATTCGATCCACATACTCGACTGTAATCAACACGTAAATGAATTATGTTTTGAAGCTCTTGGTACGAGTTAAATGGCGGTGATCAGTTTCTATTCGGAATCCCGTAAATTGAGACTGTGGATGCAATTTCGTTTGTCAAACACTGACTGGATCCATAGACTTTGTTCAATTTAGTGGATGCTTAGGATCACTACGATTGAACATATACCTTGTGTGTCCTAATCATGATACCGCGTTTCAAGCTATGTATGATTACGTGTGGAGGGTTTGCGTCATACTTTTTGGCAGTTGGTAGCAGAGGTCAATGTAGAAACTGAGGTCAATGATGGGTTTTTAATAAATCACCTCCCACCGTAACCTATGTGTGGGATTTTGCTTGCACGTAGTCATAGTACGTGTATTGACTAAACCCGTGAAACATCATTCTCATTTTAAAATACGTTGCACAGATCGTCAGCCGTTAGATACAGCATGCATTAAAGAAAACTGGCAACTCCTGTTGGATACTCGAATAGGTGAGCTCTCTACTAAAGCGACTGCCTTCAGTGCTCAAAATTGAAGAAACACAGATGATATTCCAACGATATGGAAGTACGATACGTGTATGAAGTCCATGAGCAGTTTTTATAAATACATTGTGGTTGTGATTTTTACTGAGGCTTTGCTATTTTACGTCTGATGCAACAGGAATTCTTGTCAAAATCGAGAAATCTTATATTTTATTGGCATTCAACTAAGAGAATCCAAGACATCGGTAGATATCGTTGCTAATGTGTAATCTCTGCTTTGGGGAATATCGTATTCAATCCCGTGAATGAGGCAGGAAAAACTGAGCGTTGGTTTGAACAAATATGATAAAATTCAGAATGTTGTTCAATTTTCCCCGATACTTGTATATTTTAAGGTATTGTTTGGGATTACGGGCAATCATTACTTTGTATTCCCGCCGGCAGTGTCTCTACACCGAAAGTAACTGTTCCATCCTCAATATGCATTGAGGCATTTTGGTGATGCCTTCTCAGGTTCCCAAAGTTTACCCGTACTCTTCGTTTGTTAGTTAGGGGCCTTAACTGCCTGTAACGAAGGGATTTTGAACACTCAAATGCACATATCCTTCGTACCGTATTCCATTTCACCCTTATGGATTTCGTTTCATATCAATGTGGTCATACAGTTTTGTGAATAAATTCACTGAAGCAAATAATCGGCTTCAGGTTGCTTTCGTTTAATCGACGTTTGGCTTTCTGTCCACAGGAATGGACACCGCAACAGACTTCCAGCTTCTGAACCAGACTGTTTCTTTAGGTGTCCCACTAAGGAGTTTAACGTTCCTTCTACCACAAGCCACCAGGGAAAACCCTATCTCTATCAGTAGAACAGATTTAAAATTTCTCAATATATCAGTATTTCTGGCCATACTTAACAATGCCCGTCTTTGCCCCAGCAGCATTTCCATAATGTTCACAAACTCGATCTAGGCAGCAATTCTAGCAAAGCGATTATCTATTTGTTCTTACCAGAGAGGATAGAATGATACCAGCTTTCGCATGTTTTGTGTGCATTACTGCGTACTACTTTTTTGTTGCACACTTCAATATTGCTTCATTCGAATATAATTGCAAAATGTGCAGCAAATGTATTTGGTGTGTATGCTGCAATACTTTCATCACTGTCAGACGTGCGCGTATTGACGCACTTCAATTATCACGTTGAAATCTGATCATCCACAATTATCTGTACTTGTGTCTTTGTTGACATGAAGCATCTCACACGGCCGTCTTCTTCACTGATAGCACGATACACCTAATCAGATATGGCATAACCCATACGCCAAGTACGGTCAACATTCAAGCAAGCATTATTCCCATTTCTCACTATGCCTTTGAATATTTCCTTGATCTATGGCCGTTGTGGTATATTTCAGCTACATGTTGGTACGAGACCCAATGTTGTTTTTCCTATGTACAGCTGATGTAACTCCAAGTCAAATCTGGTAGCATTGTGTCAAACAGGTCAAATTATTCATCATCCGTTAAGATGTATTTTCTCAAGCAGTTTTGCTCCGTCTGTGGTTTACGCCATTGGATTGCAAGTGAAATTTCAATCAATTTCAGAAGCATAACACTACTAATGTTTGTGATGCAACCTGATTGAATTTTATCTATTCGCTCACTTTGCTCCTTACTGATTTTCTTCAAACTGATTTTTTTAATGCATAGTAGTACAGTGGCGAACGTATATCATTAAAGTTGTTGTTTAAGCTTTCTGATGTTTTTGCTTGCATTGATCGAACTCGCGCGATAAGACTTTCAACAATGAAGTATACAGGTTGAACCCAAACCGAAGCAACGGGTCCCTGTGAAATATTTGAGTGTTCGTATAGACAATAGCATTTATGCTGGATCAAATATGTTTTTCCGGGTTCGTTTATACCCAGCAGATTGAATGTTTCTGAATGTAGGGGATAGTCCCATTTCATCAGTAATGATTGACCTAGACCATGATGAGTTAGCAGCTGACTAAAGGGAATACAAGAAATGTATTTACTACAAATTACATTTGATAATAATTAAGATGAAACGGTTGTGTACACTAATGGTCGATTGGTTTACCTTTATTTTTAGGACTTTTTCGAGTCTGTTCGGCATCGAATCCACTAACTTTGTTATGTGGTCACTTTGTTTTTTGTGCTCCATTACTTTTAGCACTTTTACTTCCAATGTCTAATGTACAGGTAGCGCATTGACCCCTCGCTTCGAAACGGAAAACGGATTTTGTGTTGAGATTAGCTTATCTTTTCGATCAAGGTCACGCGTTTCATTAATAATCATGCAGGCTAGAACCTAAGTCGATCGAAGTGTACAAGGGATAGCTCATTGCTCTTGTCTGAACTGCTATTAGTGGTGACAAATTAAATGAAACTGAATTCAGTCAGAATGAAAATATTCTGGGGCATTACAATCGGTCACTACTGTATTTTAACCTTCCATATAAGCCCCTCTTTGAAAGGTATGAATGAAGACAATTAATCATCAACTGAATCTGTCAGAAGGTTCGTATTATTTTATTTGACCACTTGAATTGGTGTGGCGTTTTTACTGAATTTCGAATTGATCTTTTAGAAAAAAGTAGCTCCTCCGTTATAGTTAACAGATAGCTGGTCATTAGGTATGTACTGCTGGGGTGCTGTTTAAACATATGTCAAGGGCACTTTGCAGTGTCCCAAGTGCACATGAAAGTACTTTGTTGAGTACGGTATTCAAACCTTCTCCGCGATACTATAAGAATGGAAGGCATGAGAGCTGTGACTGTATATTGAGTGCAAAGTTCCTTCCTTAGAGCCATTTATCGCTTGTGTGCCGTCAAAACGTATCTACTGTTGTCTATGGCAATGCTTTTTAACAAGATCGATGCTTAAAACTTGATTTGGACTGTGAATAAGGTCTGCTTTGTTTCTTATTTGGACTAGACGGCCCCCTGTAGGTACTTAATTCATTCGCAGAATAGTCCGCGCACCACTAAAACAATGCATCATCTAAATGTTTGAAAGTTTAAGCAATCAAAGTTTGCTCGAATATGTAAACGATTTTCAGGAAATCAGTTTAAGAATGTATGCTCATTTGTAATTTCACTAGTTTTACAGTCAAACAATTAAATAAGTGATGCATAATAAGTAGAAAAGCACAGTATAGTCGAGTTTTAGTTGGATACCGCCGGTAAGTAGGCGTACATCACAATACAAAGGACGGAATATCAGAATAATCAAAAATGAATAAGTTACGCTTTGATGAAAGCAATAAAACTGAACGTTATACTGACGTGGCAATTAACAAATAAATGTTTCTTGCACAGCCCAAACGATCAGGCAACCGGACGATCACGGTGGATTTTCCCACGCATTGATGAGGCGATTCTTCCAATATATTCCATCGAAACAGACTGTGAACGAAATGAAGATTTTCAAGAAATAAATGAATGAAACACTTAAAATCTGAGCAGGCTAAGGGAACGTCGCATGCATCATTGGATTCTGCAGTTTCTTCATGTCACATTTAATAGAAACCCTATTGAGTCAACGTATCTATGATTGAGCGCTTTGGATTCATGATACAAATTAAAACAACAGTTTCATCGACACGAAATCTATTTCCACTTTTACTTACTCTTAAGAAAAAAATATGCAAAATAACGCATGTGGAAGAACTCACTGTTCCACAATTCAGACTTGTGAGCAGTACAGTTGTATCCTTTTAATTTCGAATTGAATGTTTCCGTTTCCTCCCATGGAAGATATGTGGCTGTATCATGGGGTTTATTCAGATCATCAACGAGGTATCCCTGAATGTTTCTACCGATCCAAGGATATTGGAGAGTTGTAGATGTCACTATGCTATTTCTTTCGTTCCCCAATCCGAATATCGCTCGATCTTCCGGTTGATAAATGAGTATTTGGGATACAAAGCGGCCAATATCTGAAACGAATTCTCCTGTGCGTTAATGAGCTTGAACAAAGGATGGNAAGAAGATGAAGCGATAAAGTTACGTACCCATCCACCATAAGGAGACTCCATCCACCGCGCACATACACCTCATTGCGTTTTTATCGATTTGATCACGATAGGAAAATATGTAGCACGCTATCAACGCGTTTTCCACGCGCAGATAGGATCTGTTGAAAGTAACATCGTTCGGAAGCATTGATGCACCTTCGTGTTTCAAAGTATATGCTCGTTGACATGGATCTGCTCGCAATGTAAAAGAGTAGTAATTAGTTTTGGTGAACACAGAGATCGAATAATGGTTGTGTTAAAAATCTAAAACGTTTATTGATCGATTTGCAATGGGAATGTTTGTGATGATCAGTAAAGTCCACTGGACTGCTGTCTTGTCCTTTTTGGGACTCTTCAGTAGTGCCTACCTTATGTGTCATTGTTAGTACTCGAATCACGAACATTCGGGTTGGGATGTCAAACCCATACTCCTGATCTACACGATCGACGGTCATCAGCTTGTGCGAATGGCTTAGGCTTTGTACTCTAAATTTTATTGATTGAGTAAAAAAAATTTGCTTGCCAACAACGATAAATGTACATAACAGTAAGGTAAATTAAATATACAGAGAATAAGCACATTCCATTGCAGGAAGGAACACGGATGGATCAATCATGAAACATATTTATCGTTGGATTGATTAAATTATATCAATTCTGATTCCACCAAATCCGAGAATCTCCGAAACACTATTTTCTTGGGAATGCTATTTTGAATGTCCGTGAAGTAGTTCTGTGTGAGCGAGTCAATCGACATCAAATAGGTGGGGTCATTTGGCACGGCGGGCTCACGTCTGACTTTTTTGCAACACTACTTTGCTGGTTGCTAACATTGAGTAAAAAGTATCAGAAATATATTCACTTTCGTTAATCTGGAGATTCTAAGTAGATTCTAAGTTTCGCTCACTTCACACTGCACAAGAGTCTCTATCGACAGTACTGCATATACATCAATGTGACACGGTTAATTCATATGCCTTGATTCATTTACTACACTGCAGGGGTTCATTCTTTATCGATCTCTGTGGTCATTTGATTTTAACCTTCATTCATTTCATTGTAGCTAATAGTTTTTGTTAGTTAAAATAGGTTTGCATACGCTTTTAACTGTATTTTTATGAGAGAATTGATAGACCGATTAAATGGACTCACATAGAAAGTACGATGATCACCTCACTTAATGGTATTTTTCTATCACTATCGGGCTTAAACCTAACCAGAGCTAATGGGTGCTCAAAGAGTGCTCAAACAATAAACTGAAACGTTATTCATTACAATTCTGTGCACGAACCAAATTGATTAACATCCGTATCAGACGCGATCCCAAAGACCTGCACTTTTTCTCGCACGTCAGCTCCTAGAGGTCTTTTTCCTTTGGGTATAATGCGCAGACCTCGGGTTGCAAATGGACCAGAAAACACGCATGCATATACCAATTGATATTGTCGAAAGAAGGTTGCCTGAAACGGTAACGCAAGAGCAGTATGTGACATCATCAAACAATGCGGATTAGTATATGACACCTGTTTCCAGTAAACTGTCGGGAATTTCTGTTGGAAAGCGAGTTAGTCACTAGGATCACGTGGATGTTTCTTCCAGCAGTCAGATTAGATTACATAGTATACAAAGCACTCAGTTACGTGTGGGATCCCACAAGCTCACAAGTGAAGAGACTCAGACAGTTTCATAGATCCTTGTGTTTTACAACTTACTTGGAAAAAGTGGGACAAGTCACTAAACACAAAAGAGTTTGAAAAATGAACACCATGCAAAACGGGCAGTCCAAAATACACATGTTTTGGGAAAGTTGGTTCGTTCCTTATGAAGCCGCTTGATTCTACCTTTGTGTTGTCAAAAGACCAGAATTGAAATCAGTTATTTCAATCACAGAGTTGTTGATGTGAGTTACGTGATCACGCATAATTAACGGGAAAAAATCTCTTATCATCCCAGAAATTCTTTATTGGTCATGTGTTAGAGGTGATGACCGGGAAACGGAGAACAGTAAATTCATTGAACAATGTCAGATGGTTGATTACTCTTAACAAATAAAAATACAATGCAAGATTAATCACAATAACACCGACGTGACAACTTTTCTGAACTAGCATTTAGTTTTGAAACAATGAATGGCGCTAACATCTACTTATCGAGAACCCATGCGCTTTATTAACTTATCCAACCTAAAAAGGAACAAACCACCCTGTTTGTTTTTACCCAACTACATGCCGATATTTATAGGGAATGGGGTTAACCTAGGGTTAACAAACATTCACGAGAGTGTGAAATTCGAAAAGTGGAACGTGTTTGGATGGTGGTAAAAGGGGTATTCATTGGTCTTACGTTCTCCACGTGAGTGAAAGCTCGACCATCCAAAGTCATTTCAATACGAGCACGGGAAATAACATATTGCGTATCCGTGAAATTGAAACGAACGTAGTGGACTGTATGAATAGAACCCAGCAAAATGGTCACATGCTGCTCACTGTACGGTGGCGTGGATATCCCCGCATTGATGGGACACACCTCCAGAGGAGTGTCCAATGACGGACAGATTGCGCTGGAAATTCGCACTCGACAGTCATCGCGATCAACTGAGTATTGTGAAATCAGATTTGCGGGCGATTCTGCAGGACAATTTGGTCAGAAATCAAAGAAAACGGAAATTATTGTTTTGGGGTGTTGTTTCTTTTCTTTTTTGAGGGGGGACTATTGATTACCATTTTATTTTCTCGCAGATTCACTGTCTCAGAAAATTTCATAATACGAACGGGAATTCACAAAGTACATTCTAAATAATATGACCGTTATTCTTTGCATACGATAGCTAACTAAATCCTAGCCTGTCCAAATATTTCCTTCGGCAGTGAAATCCATGATCAACTGTCTTGTAAACAGACTACTACCGTACAGCACTAACGTCATTGTCATCAAGCAAACAATTTACGTTTTGCCTGGTCATTTTACAAGTACTTGTTTATTTCCGTGGTGATATATTGACAGACGAAACAGTATATAAGTTCACAGCCTGCCGCATCAGGCTTGCAGGAGAATTTACTTTAGTAGAAATGTGAATTT
>UZAN01043227.1:22488-37695 GCA_900618425.1 Echinostoma caproni
TCTGTCAGATCAGCCACCTTTCCTCCGACCATCATTGAAATGAGATTGAGATCACAATAGGAGCTGTTTGCTGTCAAATTCCCGTCACACGATATTGAAAATGAGAATTCTTCAGGACCATCAGGTTGAAGTATGTCAATACTGATGGACATGTTTTTTGGACGATTTACAACAATTGTTGTTGTTGCGTCGCTCGATTGCAGAGTGACCAACTCACAAAGCTGAAGAGCCGATAAATAGCATTATTCAACACAGTGAAAGTTTTGCGAAAAACACTGTATGCTTTGCAAAAAAGCAAATCTTCATGCTATACTTAGGCTATTTTGCCAGTTTATTAGAGGTGGCAGTGTTTGCATCAAGTTTCAAGTCTAAAAAGTATCGAAAGCCTCAATATATGCGCTGGGCAAAATTGATAAAAATGTTACTAAAGATCCATTTGATAACGGTTTCGGTAGAAGTGCCTCTATGTACATCAAACTTGGTCACTATCATTTGCAAAACTTTGAACCTAACCCACTAATCACATACATTGGTGTCAAGAGCAGTCCAGTAGAAGCGTGTGCTTACATTATTGGCTGTCCTCCGTTGTCTCGCTAGAGAAAATCCATTTACGGTGGGAACTTGCAGTAGTGTGACTCTTGATCGGTGGAGACCTTCGTGATCACTAGTCCTGACACATTCGACATGTGATACGGAGTTGTAGCCCAAAACTGTGCCAGTAACTGATATTCCGACCTGCGAAATATTAAACAGAAAGAAAGATCCGCGACTGTATGTATAATCGATCAATAATGTCACTTGAAACGGTTCTGTCAAATTACCTCTGCAATGGAAGAAAATTTAAGAACCGTTAAGATTGACTTCGAAATCAGGAGACATTCACCAAACTGCTTTACTTCCCATCTATCTTCATGTCCCCACTGCTTCTTGTGTATCCGATAATTGAGATATTTTATTTATATAGTTGGTTTTATACTTCGTCCTTTCACTCATAACACCTATCCGGGGAAACGTGATGGCGGACGCAGGTTTATTGTACAATTCTTCGTTATCGTAGATTATTATTTGTGTGTTGCGGAACACTCTCTCTATAGGTAGATCAATAGGAAATGAGGTACTTGAACAGAGAACAGTATCGCAGTGCTGTACAATTTATTTGTGGAAGAATTCACTATATCTCTTCAGGTGCATACTCTAGTCAAAAATTATTTTTCAAAGTGACAACGTAAATGTTCCTTGGGAAATCAGTTTTTCTACACAGGTGACAAAAACCGGCTTCCTTAGTCAAGCGGTCGCTTTGGTTGTCAACCATATCTCATTCCAATTCGTCTGTGAGCGCTCAGTCGTGTCCCTGAGCACAATCGAGAGGCAGGTTAGATAAAACAAAAGCAAATACACTCTTGTCTGGGTGGATCTACTAGTGACTTTATCAGGTCCAAACGAGCAAGCGCAGAGGTAACCCCAAATTCGCACGCCAGCTTTATGGATAGCTCGTCATATATTAGATACTAGAGATCATGTGTATGTGACCGCGATATTCAGAGATATTGTTTTTGCCTAAAACCTTCGGTTACACCAGTTTGCACGGGCGATCGCCATTAAACGGTGCGACCCCAAAATGTTCAAGCCGAGGGACTAATTTTAATTCCATTCCATATTTTTTAAATAGATAGACAATTGTAACACCAACAGTTAATCCACGGTAACTTCAGCGCTTTAGTTTTCATTAGATTTTCCGAATGTAATGGAAATCTGAAGAGATATGGTGAACTTTTCCCTGAAATAAATCATGCAACATTGTGCTCTTCTAATCTGCATTCAAGTACATACCGGAAAACGAATATTCTGATGTCAGTGTGACCGGGTTAAGTGGAGCTCTTGGACTAGTCCAAATCGTGCCTACAATGTGGGTGTGGAAAACCAAGTGCCCATCGCATCTGGGGTGGTCAGTATACTTCTGACCCAGTCAACCTGCCTGATTCCACCAGTATAATCATTACCGGATTACCCAAAGGAATTACCTATCAAAGAGACAAGTTTAATCTGTTAACACCACCAGACTGTCAGGNCCAGTAGAGAAAAGTGTGATAAGAAGAGCAGTTCAGCTAATCAAACTTTGTTTGTTTATGAGCTACATTTACCGTTTGAAAATATACAGCTTGGTTTGATCGTTTTAGTTTGAAGTATAATAATTCAAATGCGACGGGTTGTCTTCTCTCCGTTCAAAGGGAACGGAACACGAGCATTTCTGTTTATAAATATATCATTCGATANGAACACTAAAATAACAACAAATTTAGCAAAAATTCAAGCAGTTCTTCAAACTGGACATACCCAACTATTTGAATATCCTGTCGCACACAGGGGACCAATATCCATATATTTTTCAACCGAATTTGGTACTGAATACCTGCATAAACGAACCAGAAGGTGAAGCCTCGAGTTATTGTTATACATCATCAATACAACTAGATTCGTTACAAATGTTTTTGTAAGTTTTGCGTTATTTGCTTCTATAACAATTGACAGATAAGAAGCTATATTACAGAAGTCATGCATTGTAGATAAAATGTTTTATCACTTACATACGATCACTTGTGACGCTGGGGCATTTCATACCCCCGCCAACAGACTCCAGCTTCATGTTGGTCAACTTGATCCCTTTTGAGGGATTACATGTGATGCGAATCGGTGGAATGCAGCCGAACTGTTGCAATGTAATCCGATAACCGAGTTCAAAGTGACGGGGATTCATTGGAGCCAAAGTGGCTCCAGATGTCTCACTTTTGAGCACTTCCCAGAGACGAAGTTCATCATTCTATTTAAATGGAAGTTTCAGGTTAGCTTAGTCCAGTTTAACTCAACAATAGGATAGAATTATGGACTTTTCTGTCCATGTTTATCACGTATGTAAAAAAGACGTTAAATATTGTGAAACGCCCTAAAAGTTAGGTTTCCTTCAAAATCCCTGACTAAAAGTCGCTTGTTTTGTTTGTCCACAAAGAAAAGTAATGGTGAACTATTCCCTGTATTGTTTTCGAATGACGAAATGCAATTTCACTATCGATAAATCAGGTAGCTAAGCATCAGATGTTTTTTCTGTATTTAAATTAAAAGAAAAAGAAAATTAAAAGAGCAAAATACCACAAAGACGGATGAAAACTCACCTGATCTGAGCATAGCGAAACGCAAACTATCTCTTTGCTTTGGTGGAATGTCATCGCAATCCATTTGACACGGTAATAAAGTACCTACTTACCGGATGGAAACCTTTTATTATTGATCACTACAAGCTCATTCAATCCAAATGCAAGAAATATTAGAAAAGCAAAGAATTTCGCTAACTTTGGCTTTCATTCTTCGGATTTCTCCCCATAAAATTATGTTGTGATAAACTATGGGTGTAGGGGTTCCGTTCAACATGTAACTGTATTTAGACAAACGATTTGTTGTTATTTAGCTAATCGTATACGCGTTACCGTTTGCGATAATCGTCTAATTATTCGATATAAAACCGCTCATTGAGGTAGTTGGAAATCATAGTTCCTATCAACCAGATGCTGATAATCAGAGTTCTAAATTAATTTCCATTCAGTTTGTTCAGTTGACCTTATTCGAATTAAGTGTTGTTTGAACCACAGGTTCTCCGTAAAGAATTAGAATAGAGAAGCTAAAAACACATTCGCATAATATACCCGGGATCTTTTCGCAGCTTCTGTACACGTGTCAGATGCAGTTTGTGATCGTTATTATATTAGTGAGGTATGGTACTTTGCTATTAAAAACCTCAAAGTTGAACACAAACTAATGTCAAATGCTAATCTAATTTTAATGACAAAATTACCAATTGTGATAAAGTGACAATGATTTCTCCTCGGAAAAAAATCAGTCAAAGTGTATTCCCATAAGCCTAGCGAAGATGTCTGGAAAAAAATAAAAAGTGCGATCAATTACCGGATAATCATTTTGGATATGTGCTTGCACTTGAAGTTCCGGCTTCAGTGGGGCCTAAAATCTGCACACTGATCAAGAGAGCTTGCCAGTTTGGAGCAGCGTTTAAGAGCTGTCTATTCTTTGGATTCACATCTCACTTTTCCCCATACCTGGCGAGATTTATCGTGTAAAATATCCCTTTCTCCGACTTTATCCGGTTATTAGTCATCATCCTTGCGTGACGGAAAAGCTAGTATATGAATTATGGGGCAGAATTCAGAGAACTGTATGATAAAGTGCATTCAGAGGAAAGGCCAATCAGCTGTGAATTGGTTACAGTCGATTTGATAATGTTCGAAGTGACTTTAAACAACACGTATAACTGAGTCAAAGATTAATTGCATACTTTTGACTTTATTTATATACCAAATCATGAAATGCGACCGTGTCACAAATCATATTTGCAAGTCATTCTTAAATGCTCACCTGATTTTCGTATGACAAGTTGATTCGTGACCAGCCAAGGGCATTGTTCCACATTTTAGAACCTGCGAAACACTCGACGTGCAAATGAACCTCCACCGTTGAATGATGTTTTTCATTTCTGCTACCCGCATGGATTGTCACAAAGTACGATTGTGGATTTAGAGGATAGACCGCTGTCAGATCTCCAGTCAGTGGATTAACGTTAATCACATGGTATGCAGGCGATTCAGGATCCACCCAGTATAGCTCCTCGTTATCAAAATCCGAATGCTCCTTAACGCGTATTCTACCGAAAGTTCTATCCTCTCCCACTGGTTCTCGGTTGATTATGAAATCAATACTTGATGAATGAAAAGCAAAGATCGTTCCTGTGGATAGACGGGATAAGTGACAAGCATGATAAGAAACTGGTGAAATGGGATCAAGTAAGGTTCCATTTCATCTGCGGTGCGATTTGAAAAATGAAACCATCGACTGACAAAATTTTGAGGCTTCTTTTAAATCGTTTGAAATCACACCAATGAATGTTTGTCCTAGAGTGTGATTTACGATTTAAGCAGTTGCAAGAAGGACTGCTGGTTAAAGTGTGTGCTATCAATGGTAATATAATACATATGGTGATCTTTTATGAAACATTTTGTCTTTGTGTCTTTCTTTACTTCCTTTTTCAGTTATTGAACACACAAATATGCAATCAACATTCACGAGGTAGGCCGCGATCAAACAAAGGCTGCCTGAGGAAATGTAGAAATACGGAATGCAGGTGGTGCTAGGACCGTTCGAAATCGGGGTCTGAATTTGATGACCTAACCGCTCGGTTATGATTCTTAACGACGGCGCGTAACACGTAATTCATAACATCAATATAAGTGAGCCCGCTTTTAGAGAATTACATAGATAGTCACGTCTTTATTTGAGTTGTGACAAGTTCTGCGAAGCAAAATAAGACTTACCCTGAGTAAAACCTTCCAATGAAGCCAAAAGTGCAAGATGCATGTAAATCATCTTCAGCCGCACAGGGCACTAAGGACAAAAGGACAAAGAACTGATGTGTACTCACGCATTTTATATTATATATTTATGGTTATATATGGTTATATGTTTATTTTCAGATCGGGAAAGGTGATTGGTTGATACCTGATAGGTCCAGGTAAATTCAGGCGTATATGTCTACCCTACCTGTGAATGAATCCCACTCACGAGGGGGAATCGGGTGACCGGAAGATTACTAATAGCAAATATTTTGCACTTTTTGGCTAATCTTTTTGATAGATTAGGCGTTTAAATGACCACTGTGAAAATAAATGGTGTTTTTTTTAATATCCCACAGGTCGCGGGGTTGGATGCACCCATTTCCAGTATAAATGAAATAAAATTTTTCAAATGAAGCTTCAAAACTGTTCGCAACCGCTTATTTATGCTTCTTGTACCTGAATAAAATTAACTTTTTTGCTGAATCGAACAATCATATGCAAATTCCATGTTATTTTCAACTAGGCGGTTGTTTTATTTAGCTAACTGTACTGTAAACACTGCTCAATTTAAATGCTGATCTATGTTTCAAGGGTTGTATAAAGCGCCAGATGGGATCATATTGTACATACTATTAATAAAAATAATAACAATAATAACTACCAATGCAATGAGTAAAATAATTATATTATACTGGATTGTTGCACGTGCTTCCGCTTGCCCACCCTTTGTTCACTTCATATTCATGTAGAAACACCATTTTTCGTCTCCAGTGACGATTATGTATAGGAAACGTTGGTTGTGGCTATAGGTTCCTTGGTGTCGAGCGAGATCTTGAACGGAAATGGTGAGCCGCTTATCCTTCTGCTTTTGGATGAGTTGATGCGGGACCCAGGAAAACCAATCCCGAGAAGTTCTCTCAGCCTTAGTGTCCTCTCCGTACACGGCACAAATATCTCTGGTAGCTGCACTCACTTTTGACCTCGATTAAGGACGAGAAGGTGTCGAATGTGTGACCTTCGATTGGACAATCGATTTGACGATGCTAAAAAGGGGCAAAATTGTGATATAGGTATAAGCGATTACTTTGGTCTTGTGAAGCATAGCACGGGCTTTCTAAAGGTGTATAACACTTTGCCAAACATCATAATTCTTTGTAGAAAAAATAATTTTATGTATCGACGGGAACTTATGCAACAACCTAATGGCGAAATTTCCATAATGTTTGTGAACTATTGTTGGTCGTTCTGCCCCACCTCACAGTAGTGATATTACACAACAAAATAAAATGTTTGAGTTTGGAAACAGTATTTACCGGTTGGAGTTACATCTATTCTCACTTCGCTCATACTTAACGTCTTTATAACACCGACCACCTAAACTATCTGATCGATAAACTGAAGCCGTAAAAGTTTTGTTACCCGCCTAAGTTGGTTTTCTACGTATTCGATACTCTAAAGACCCGACATCCTTGGCAACTTTGTCCAACTCAGATAAAAGTGAAACCTGATTCACAGTCTCATATAGTGAGATAGCAAGATCTGCCCTGACAGTATACATCATGAAGAACTAAGGAACATTAGAGAAGTTTTCAGAGAAAACGGTTATCCTGAACGACTCATCGAACGAAACTGTGAGGAAAGGTCACTGTCCAAACAGGTTCATGTGGCTCAGAAAAGGAAATTATTCATCCGTCTAATTTTTCAACGAGCTGAAATATATGACTTCTTAAACAAACGTCTGACATGTGCAGTGCAGAGGACCTGCAACGCAGCTCGATTGTCGCATGTGTTCACAGGCTCTTTTATCATCTAAACCAATCACAACGATGGAATGCCTTTGATGGTCACTTCGACAGTCAATTACTCCTCCCGGTGAGTTTGTAATTCAATCTGCATGGATCGCACGACAAGGTAACTATCCAAACGGATGAAGGAACATTGCCCGCGTTGATAGATAAAATTAGACATAGTGAGCATAGGAAGCTCCATTCTTAGTCATCGGGTGGATACAGGTCATCAAATAAGACCAGAACACGCTTTCGACACAATCTATTGCGTGCCCTCAAACCCCTCTAAGGCAATGCGCCTATAGGAAATAATCACCACTGATGCGGTAGATAAAAAATTCGCATACGAAATAAAACGCTCCATATTAGACACTGTTGTACGTCTGTCACACTTTGCTTAGTCTCTGGACCCATCATTGAAGTCTTCTCCTTGTATATTTTTCGATTATTACACCGAGTTCAATAGGATCCTTTGATCTTCATTTTAAATGAAGTTTCGTTATTTCGCAATCCTATAACCGTTGAGCTCTGCCATCATTTGAGTTCCTATCGGTTTCCTTTACATGTTCGTCACTTGCATTTGTTCTCAGCCTAACAGTATGGTACCAAATGCATTAGGCCAACAAATGGCGTTGTGATTTGTCAAGCCAACTCAAAACATGCTGTCCTCTCTCCTTTCTTTATTATCGCCATTTTCGTTCTAAACTTTTACCTACACCCAGATCTTATTCTCAGCTTGTCAAAATACTTTGAGTATATTTACACACTTTGAGTTTGCAGTACCCCAGTGAACCGTTCTCTCGTTTCCGTAGTGGGCACCATGAACTAAGAGTGTTAAAGATAACATCAATCGCGATGCATCTCGTCCAATAGACCCTCCTTCTGGCAAAGTGTGTAATCTGAATAATCGTTTTTATGAGCGAAGTCACAATGGATCGGACGCAAATCCTCCTTTTTGCAACTAATCTCTATTATCTAGTTGAAATTCTTGGCTTACTCCTGCCCGAAAAGTTCAAGCGAGCGAATATTTTCAATAACTCATAATCACGCTGTTACGGTTTAAATGAGGGAAAGATCTTAGGGATTGGGACGTGAACAATGAAAGGTGAGAAATCCCTCACTTTGTGTCTATGTATGCTTGAGTGTTGTACACTGCATTCCAAGATCGATGCCTTCGGGGTTTTCAGTTATGTCACGACGGTCTTGTGAACCAATTCTGAAGGATCGGTGTTAATATGTGAAAATATTTGTTTGTGCGGGTAAGAGACGCAGGGAGGAGGAGTGGGTTCGCGAACCCAGGTGAGATAGGCACATAATTTGGGGTGTCAAAAGCCTAATACAGATGGCCTCGGCTGTGGCCAACTCACGCATTCTAACCTATTTGAACAGGTTCAGGAGGATCTGATAAATAATGCGGAATGCTTCACTTGGGTTAACACGATGGACGAGAGTCGCACTTGTGATAGATGCGGAACCCCCGCTCAGCCAGCGTGGATGGTGTTCTTTCATGCGGATAAATAACTGCCGTACCGCACGACCAACTTAGAGTGCGTCACAAATGCATCTGAACGAGTAAACAGTCATTGAAGCGGTCAAAATCGGTAGTTTATCAGTGGCGAACTTTTGAAACAGTAGCGTAGGTGTGCGGCATTCAATGTGGCTCTTACCGCTCCAATCCGTCGTCTTACGAGAGTTTCAGTGGTAAACAAACCCTATCCGCATCTAATTTTGGAACCTGTTCCGTCATATTTCGTTAAATGAAGCGGTCAGGGTAGCCACTGCCTCTGGTCAAGTTGGAGATAAATTTGAATTAATCTTCCAATATTTCTCGTAACCAGATTCTCCGGGCTCTAGATACCAACTATTTTACTAGGCTCATCTTCAGCTTAATACAGACATGAATTGAAAAATCCGTATATTGGCCACTCCACACACGGCATTGTAGAGATTCATCACGTCTTCTGATGAGAAGACCATCTATAAACGGTATTCGATCATCTGCTTCCTTCTTTGTAAATTTCATGGCCTTGTGTGCTAAGTTGAACTTTTCTAGGAGTTGATCTAATTCGTAGTTTGAATCAGCTATAGAAGATATTTCGTCTCTAAACCGACTATATTCATGAGGAGCCTTTTAATTGGTTAGTCTCCAGCATCGCCATGAAAATATCCGCCCACAGGTGTCCATTGCTAATGGGTTCTTTTGTCGACAGATCGTTCCGTTGAAAAGAGATTGAACGTTGTATGCGAACCAAAATAAAATTGCGCGTAGCGCATCTGTGGGTATCCCCAAATTAATTTCGTTATCAGTAAGATGTTTATCATGAACTGGATAGTTTCCACTAGTGGCACATTTGTGAAAAATTGTGTGATATCCATGTAACACGTCTATATTTCGTGTTGCTTCAAAAAAATGGAAGGTAATCTCAACACTATATAACGATAACCGCTTCCTTTTGAGTTAAAAGATTTTGGCTAACTATTGAGTGATAGAATAATATGGAGAATTTGTCATAGACAAGATAGGACGGAGGGGAACCGGAGCTTTATGGATTTTTGGCATATGGCCTCGGAATGCATGAATCGGTAGGTCTTATACGTTCATACAACTCACTGCTCATGTAACCCTCTTGGTTGAGTCACTTCAATATCCCCGTGATTTGTTGTTCAGTCTGATGTGTTTTGTCTTTTCCGTTGGTCTGGCTGTAAACTTGTCCTCTTCTGATATGATAATTAACAGTTCGTCAGTATAATCATTCTTGTCCATGGCCACAACCCCGGTTAATTTATCTGGGCTGCTAAAAAGCTGTATCATTATAACGGATCAGTTAGGCAGTGTCTCAGTGTGCTTTTTGATAATGAGGACAACCGTGTGGGATTTAGCTTTGCGGTATAAATAGCAAGCATTACCGACCGATTGATTTGAAATCCTCCATCTCGTAGATCGAACTAGGCACCACATCCCGTGCATGACTAAACAGGTTCTCGACTTGGACCTCCAAATCCACCAACTCATTCTTATTTCTTTTTAGAAAATAAAATTTTTGGGCCTGGATCTCGATGATGGTCATGTGAAACGAAGAGGCATGTAGGAGCTGAAATGAGTCAGTCATTTGAAAAAATTAGCCATCTCCTTTGACCTCAACCCCTAACCAAGAACAAATCACTGAACTCACTTGTCCGTCTATTTGTTCAAATGACTCATTTAATATCTCATGCTTCTTTGTTTTACAGGACCATATAAATGTGCGTTTACTGCTGAATGAGAACACGCGAGATTGATGGCCAATAGCAATTTTACCCAAACATGTCTTCCTTTGTTGATGAAACAGACAACGATTCAATCAACCCACCATACACACAGAGGAAGAGAGAGACACAATGAAATATCCATTGACTTGTGAACCTTTCATATGGCTGATTTGATTTCACAACCTTCCCTGACAAATGTTAACCACGTCACTGAAACATTGCTGGGTCATTCACATAATAAATAACATTCACAATAAAACAATACAACGCATTAATTTTCGATGCACTCCCAACATCACTTAGTTTTGATGTGTTATACAATTTCAATGGCCTAACTGAAAATTTGATGTATCACCATAAAATCACTGTGTACACTGTTGACAATCATTCATTTGATGAATTTGTTAGGACCGTTGATAAACTTTTCATACAATGCCACAATCACACATCCTATTATTGGAACATGTCCAACTAAACTGTTCAATTCGTGTCATTAAAAATACATATTTGAGCATCTCAATGGAGCAAAATTAATCTATACCCTTAGAACCCACGATCGGTTGTGGAGAATGTGTTGATACGGGAACGGAAATTATGTGAATAAGAATGCAACAGGTCTGATTGGCCATAATTTGTATTACTTCTGCTGATCTATCTCCTTTGAACGACAAGGCAACGTATACCGACTGCTTTCTGACATCGGTCTTCATCACAATATCTCCACTGCACTGAATCGTCTTGCTAACCAATCGTTCTGAATAATCATCGTTTGTGAGGATAGTACGTAGGAACAGGAGCTCTTCTTTTGTGTCCTCACTAGAAATTTTTCTTGCTCTATTATCTAGTCAGTGCATCTTATTCCTCTTCATTTTGAGCGGTACAAAGCTGCGAAAATGAATATATTGTCCTTTCCAACCCAGAATACCTTTCGAATGACATGCAAAAACTCGATTATTCGACACTTTATGCTCAAATAACGTCAAATTAGGCATTTATACTCCTTGGAGACAACAATTAGGCAAAAATGCATAAAATCGTAATGATGAAAACACCAAACTGTCCGGAGATTGAGACCAGTAATCGGGAGAAAGTCTTGAGTATCAGTTGCTCCTCAATTGGTGTACGACATGCTCAACGAGAATAGGATATTAGCCTGTCCAATAAATGACCGTGTTCGCGGGTTGTATTGCTATTGAATCAGCGCTGAAAACTCATTT
Source organism: Echinostoma caproni (assembly GCA_900618425.1). Lineage (NCBI taxonomy): Eukaryota > Metazoa > Platyhelminthes > Trematoda > Plagiorchiida > Echinostomatidae > Echinostoma > Echinostoma caproni. Next base: position 34,135 of record UZAN01043227.1, read on the forward strand.
GGAAAGTTATCCCTTTCTGAATGCGATAAAATTTGGCTTCACAGCTGATGCCTTATAATTTGCTCCTTCATCATTTGTAACTTGTGAAAAGTTTGCGAAGCACCGAGGATGTAAATGAAGTTCACAAGGCTAATTGCAGTTTGCCCATAGTGAATAAGATTTCTCGAAATTTTATTCCCATTCACCAATGAATCTACTTCGTTCGGCCGCCCACATTTGACAGATTACATCTGGATATATAGTGGGAACGTGCCGGAAAAAAGATGGGATTTGACGGAGGTGGCTACTTATGAGTAGCCACATTCTGCATATGATTATCTGAAAACTGCTGTGTTTATTTTCTGAGCAGATATTTACCACAGTTATGTCTATTGTATGCAAGTTTCACCGATCCGATGTGATTGAACAACCATGAAACAGATGGTCGGAGTTTATTGATGGTGTTCATCTATAAACCGGCTGATTGCAGCACTCGGGACTAAGGGGATAATTCTGCCAATATTGAATCAACTGATTTCATATTTTCGGTCTGGAACTGCACTGCTCAATTGAGACTCCTGGACGTTTCACGAAGGTGTTTATGCAATCCGCACATGTTGACAGCGGATCGCATGAGCAAACAAAATTGCCTAATCCAACTCCGTGCAGATCACAGATCACGGAAACTATCAAGCACGTTCTTCACACACAAGAGACGAAAGCGTATTCCATATAAATTGCATATATTTTCATACTGATGGCATCAAATCGCTCGCAGCTGCAACATTCGGCGTGAATCCGCTTAGCCTCCATGATTCAACTGATCAACACGGATGGATACGGACTGTTTTATTAAAGCCTTGGTTCCCGTCTCTTATCTTATGAAAATACCAGAAAGCCGCTGGAGGCGGGTATCTGAAATACAAACTGATTGTCCAAACACTCTCAACGTCCAAAAATCGACCACCAGACATTCAATCATTATGTGTTTCTTTTTGTTCTCCCATTATTTTTCATAAACTCATTAAGAGACATTACACTACTCTTTGTCACGGATTTCTTATTACCAGAGGTGCTTTCATTATTTCCGTAAGCACTCAAATCACATAATTGTGTGCCCTACATTTTTGTCCATATGAAAATTTCGTCCAGAACATACTCAACTGCGCGAATCATGCCCTCAATTCCAGTCTATCTACTTAACGTACGCAAACTACAACCCAAACAAATTTTTACCGAAGAATCAGTTATCACAATGCAAGGGGACCCTATCGGACCCGTAATCTGGCTGAAAATATGAAAATCCATAAGGAGCTGATTGGAAACCTATGAAAATGGTCGTCCATTTCCGTTTGATCAATGTTTCGCGTGAATGTCTCACGATTTATACCACTGTGGCAAAACGTCTTGTCTAAAATGTAGATAGACTGGCCTGCACACTTATTCACAAACAACTAAAATGCAATACAATAAAATACAATAAATTAACCGTCAGATTTGTTAGACACTGAACGCTGGTCAAGGGAACTATAAAAATCGCGATCAACTCAACCAAAAGTTCTACTCACAGATTGTTGTGCTTCACTAAACTATCACAGAACCTGGTCTTATGATGCGTATCCCAAAAAGGATTCCAGTTCAGAGACAGTTGGAAACGGTGAGCCTTTAGTTATAACGACAATCAGAACGTCGTGCAATACGCCAGGAAAAGTGTGGTATTTATGTGGTTGCACACCTTCTAGATATTGGTCCGAAATGGGGGAAACGTTGGCGGCGATGAAGAAATTGTCAGAAATCAGACAATCGTACTTTGTCCTTTAGGCTGACGCATCCAGTACTGTTGAATAATCGCCGACACATCCATCCATACGATGTCTACTGGTCGCAATCCATTGTTCACTCATGTCGTGAGAATTCACACAGGAATTAATGGTTTCCTCAGAGAGCTCACGTGGTCATTGCTAGCTGGAAAGCGTAGTGGTTTAAAACAAGGATCAACTCTAGCTATAATCTCTGTGGTTTCTAAACGAACCGTTGACAGACTTGATTGGTGTGTAATTAACCGAGAAGATGTCGTGATGTGACTTACATATTATGCTCATGCGTTCTATCAGTAAACGACCCAAAGGTTCGAACTAAAATCAAACAAAATTTCAATGGCCTAACTGAAAATTTGATGTATCACCATAAAATCACTGTGTACACTGTTGACAATCATTCATTTGATGAATTTGTTAGGACCGTTGATAAACTTTTCATACAATGCCACAATCACACATCCTATTATTGGAACATGTCCAACTAAACTGTTCAATTCGTGTCATTAAAAATACATATTTGAGCATCTCAATGGAGCAAAATTAATCTATACCCTTAGAACCCACGATCGATTGTGGAGAATGTGTTGATACGGGAACGGAAATTATGTGAATAAGAATGCAACAGGTCTGATTGGCCATAATTTGCTCTTGTTGGTACTCGGTGTTAGTTTTCAATTGGATGTTCGAGTGCAAAACCGGGAACACTCCTCTGTCCCGGGTGTCAGAACTAATGTCACTGGAGGAGTAAAACGAATTTTATCTCCATTCCAACTGTCGCGGGTTTTGTATAGATCCTTAACTACAATCACAAACTTCCAGAGGGTTAGTTATTTTGTACATCGTAAATTTGTTTCTCTTTGCCGGTACTGAGTTTTCACACGCCGTTTCGTTCAGACTATCCGAAATTTGGTTACTTCCAAAGATTCATTCATTCATGTCAATTAACGCGATCACTTTACCAAACTAGAACATTTTTCATCTTCGAATTCATCATTCTGCCTTTTTACCTCACAGTTTGCAAATGTCTTCTAGTGGGATTTCTATGTCATCGGGTGAGAAATATGTATTCTTCGGGCGCATTACTGGACGAGGAACGCAAACTGGCCTTACAAAATGTTTGCATTTTTTAAGATTACGATAGATTCAAGCTGCATCATCCACTTATTCCCAACTCTGGCTGGCAGAGATGGATAGTCTTTACTGCATTATGCACCATCATTGATCTATACAGAAATTTAATAAAACCTGACTAATTCATTTTTGATATACTTTCCCTCTCTGAGATTGATCCAAATCAAGAATCTGGACACCGTGTAAAATATGGGTTGATTCAAATCCTTCGAATGAGGATTTTTAGATAAGCGTAATGCATGGACAGTGACAATGATTTGAGCGCCTGAGAAGTAATACAACTACTCGATGGATCAAAAATTTAGTCCACCTGAGTTCCTGTCCTCAACGTGGAACTTCTTCCACTTCACTAATCCTTTCCTCATTGCATTCACCCGAATAAGATGGAAAACGACAACAATAATAACTTGGCCTTTTCTTACCACCGTTCACCCAAAACGTGCAATCTTCTAACATCGACCGGAAATCTATTCGATAGAACTACGACTCACAATCATCTGGCCCCGACTCATTCGTTTAGTTTAAACCCGTAATGCTTACTCTACGACCGGTGGTCCTTAAAGCTCAATGCGTAAACTTTAATCGTGCCGCTCTATCTACAATACTGAAAGAGCTGAATATATATATATAT
>UZAN01043228.1:3753-24020 GCA_900618425.1 Echinostoma caproni
TGCTGACGAGTCCCAAACAGGACGAAACAGCTGTCCAGTGCTCTTTGTTGGTTATCACAAACACTTCCATCGCATTTAAATATTCCATTTTATTTAGAGCTATAAGATTGATTTAATAAAATGACAAGTTAGTTCTATGAATTTTTGAAAACAAGTTTATTCAAAAACGGAAGCAGCTATTTCGAACTTTCACTGAAAGGTCCAAACTCAATATGGTGTACGGCTCTCTGTTTTCTTTCTAATTCACACGATCCAGCTGACCGCTTAGGAGCACAAAGCTGAATAATTTTGTCAACAACTTGTGTTTAAACTTTTTTTTGGCAGATTCAAGTTGCATGTTAAAATTACGAAACGTTCGTTAGCCTCAGTAGACTTCGAACCCACGCTTAAGCGGCGTCCGTGCGAGGCTTCCTATCCCAGTGGAGGCAACTGAACCTTCCACAATTTCAACTTGAGTTTTGTTAAAATCCATCGAACGCTGCAATTGTTTCATCACAGTAATCCATATGAGTGCAAATGCGATTGATTGTCCGTTCCAAGTGAAGACGATTGACTTCAATAAGTCAAATCACCGCACCATGGAAGAAGAAGAAAAATCCTGGTCTCTAAATAATTTACAGCAAAATACAAGCATTGTGCACCCGTTGAACGTTTGTTACTTGAGAAAGATTCCCGGCCACACCGAAATGTTACAGACTGATGGGTATCGTGATCAGCTGTAACGATGTTTATTTTCGTGATTCGTATCTGTTCCCTTCCGGCTTCGGAAATAATCAGTTCGAAAATGGGTTCTTTTTTGACTCAATGTTGTACAGATCTTTTGTGCGTATACGGGGTCAGATTGGGGACACATGTGAGAGGAACCGAACAGGGCGGGACGGGACGGAACGAGGAGGGGGAGAAGGGGAGACAATACAAATGAGAAATTGTCCACGTGGCTGCTGTTCACTGGTCACCCATATACTTCATCAGGTCCTAACTTAACCGTATCCGGTTCAAGGGTGTGATTGCCACGTTGCATAGAATGAATCCTGCCGCTTTTTTATCTACCCCACTCGAAGATCAATAGGTGAGACAAGAATAAATGACCTGACTGTTTGGTATGCACAAACTCATATGAGAGTTGTGTATGTGTGTATCTGCGCTCTCCCCCCTCCCAAAAAAATGAATTGGACCTGATTAGGGCTTTTGTCTGAAACTGGACTTTGGATAAGATTAAGATAAGCAGTCGGGCTAATTAAAAATCACTTATATAGGGAGTGAGATTTAGTTTATTTCTCTACCGAAATACAAAAGTCAAATTTTTCGTAGAGTGATCTACTGAATCTGTTCTTCATGGTAGCAGCAACTCAATGAAACAATCAGTAGTGAAGAGTAAAATCGACAGATAAACAAGGTGATTAGTTTGAATGTGTACTAAGTGACCAAGAACAAAATGTGAGCTGTTTCTCGGAAAGAGTAGAATAAATTGCTGCCTTTTGTTTCACTGATTTCGTGTCCAGTAAAGGTTCTAGTGACCAAATTGAATCCAATTTGTCCTTCATCTGCTGTCTTCCCTCAAACCCCTTGCCCAGTTTTATGTAACAAACAAAACAGTATGATTAATGTTCACTAGTTCGTGGAATTTCTGTGACTGTGAGCTGATGAATAACGTTTTGATATATGTGTTGCATCAGAATTTTGATTCCTTTATAAGCATATTTCGGTCAATTTCAAGAGTCCGAAAGTAAGAATATGAACATTACCTAACCAAGTTTTCGTTAACTTTAAGCAGTCGTTGATATCCTCGGTTAAATCGCAAACGATTGTAACGTTTTCTGTTACACTCGCTCTGCCACCGGCTTATTTCACCTTGATGCGGTAATTTTCTGGACTGGTTAAAAGACGTATGACGCAACAGCTTGCAAGCTTGATGCAATCGACTTCCAAAAACAGCGCATTACTTAAATAGCAACACTTATCCGAACGGTAATGGGATACAGGGTTTTTCTCCCGTAATCAACCCTACTGATGCAAACGTTTGTCATCTGATTTAAGTCTTCCCCAATGGGCCAGGAATATTTCGATTGTGGTTTTCTGTTGCACCGCAGATTCCGTCTACTTTCTCACCCGCTCTCAAACACTTCACTCTGCACACGTGAGTACTACAGGCGTAACGTGAGTTGACGGTTTTAATCGATCATGTTGTTTCTCCAACATATAACTAATGAATCTGAGCTAATGCCGAGTACGGATAAATTCTATAGAACTAGGTATCAAGCTGTTCACAGAAATATCCCTAAAACATAATTTGAATTTTGGTAACATCTATAATAATAGTATCTTAACGTTTTTCACGTGGTTCTGGGTCACATTTCTGTTCCGTTCTTGTATGTGAATTTTTTAAATATGATCGGAGATCTCATTTGACTTCTGATTGTTCGTTCATCGAATGATCGGTGCAAAAATAATCAGATCGATTGTGCAATTAGGCAGAACGTAATTCTTTTGAGTCAGTAAATATAGCGAGTGTTTTTAATATCTGGGATAGGTACGCCTTTGGCAATTGTTAAACAGTAANAGTCGGAAACTCATATATGCGTGCCACAAAAAAATAACAACTCTAATTGGAAGCACATTTTTGATGTTATACGCCAACGCTAATCTAATTAACAGTCGTTTTCCGGATAGAAAAGTAGTATTTTGAACCTGTTCAGTCGAATTGATTCTCTGATTAAGATTCGAGAAGGCAAAGTTGGGCAGTATGCCTGTTTCTGTATCATCACACGTGAGGAGCAGTTGCAAATCTGTGATTGACTGTGCGAAAACGCTGTGGTTGCTAGTCCCACTTGATTGCTATGATACGTGTGTTTTAAAGAAAAAATTGGGATTCATTGCTTGATTTTTGAATGAACTGAAAACATTTTCACAGGCCGATGGTTTTATGCATGATTTTTGTGTATATCTAGTTGTTGAACATGAAAGCTCGTTCGTTCTNGTTCGTTCTCCAAATGTAAAGGGTAATTTCTTTGTGATCAGAATGGATGTGTGATGGTCAACAGAGGGTTGATGCTCTGGTATTTGTGAGCATCTGCATCCGAGGTCTCCGTGGCCTGCACTATCGCATGAGATTATTCAAACGTTGAATATTTCCTCAAGGTTTCAGTGACCGGTGTATATCTCAAGCATAGAGGTTTCGGCTGCTCTCTCGAACTTTAATGGTTTCAGCCCTGTCAGGTACAAAAACACACTGCACACAGGAAAAGTCCTAAGAAGGATTAAACATTTATCCATTGCTTTCTGTTGGTCGTCATACGATAGTTTTCATCGAAATGATTCAGATAGCTGTGACCGGGCAAACTTTATCATAACCCCGCTTTCTAGTGTGAAACGTTTTCAATAGTTATTCTGTTGCGAAATAGCTCACGATTGATGCCTTAATTTTAAGGATACCAATCCAGTTTGCATCCCGATTGCCTGTACAATACAGAAATAATGAAATCCCATGGTATGCAACAATTTTAAATATTGTATTTTTTTCATCACTGGTATAAGAACACAGTTTTGCTGAGGGGATTCTGTGAGCATTATGCTTGTTACCACCAATGAACAAGTCGCGAATAAGTCCTGGTTTATTGCTTTCATTTTCATGGTATGTGGAAGTATTCAGCTCCCGAACCGAAATTCCGTTTGATACGGTATGCTGCCGACCACAGATGGTTTATCATAGCCTAGCATCAAACTGAGTTGATTGATTTAGGTAATTTCGCGAACCGCTTCTCGCACAGCTCACATTGTCCACAGTCATTATCAAAAGGGGGCTTTAGAGGATTAAATGATCGAGTGAGCTTGAAGGCGTGTGTGCGTGAGAGAGAGAAAGAGAAACCGAGTCACCGTGCTGAGTCTATATGGATCAAAAGACGAAGAAATAACACGGGATAAATGCACACTTATCTGTCCAACCTATTTGCATCAAATACATATAGAGGCGGGCAAAACACACAACCAAACAAATTACTGGGATCAGCTAAACAGCTAAAGATTGAATCGAATATGGCTGGTAACCGGGGTTGTGTGTGGCTCACAAAGGGGTTAGAATTACCTTGGTAATGCCAACTAAATTCTGAATCGGGATGTATGTGAAAAGTGAACTGGTCAAAGGGTGGTAAGTTATCGTTTATAGAGAGGTTAAATGTTCATTTATATATATATAAATGAATCGGAAAATGCGGACATGTTTTTAGGGTTTCCGGTTGCCATTTAATTCCCCGCCCGTCCCCTTCCTCCCGGTTTACTCTCGAAAGGTTCGCTTCCGATGCCGTGCTCAAAGATGAAAAATCCATGATTGTCAATAAATGTTTTCATTCATTATTTAACTTGATGCTGCACTTTGTTTATGGATTCTGTGTGATCTCATCGATGGATAAAGCCGAAAACGATTTCTCAAGAAGAGCTAAAATTGATAAAAATTATTGGCATCGAGTGGATGCAGATAAGTGTACAGTGAACACTTCCGCCCTGTTGTCAGTAATTTACTAGGGTTGATAACTCACTATGCAGTTACTCCGGGAATGAACTGGAAAAAAGCGACCAAAACCATTCTTATCGATAAGTCTATGTGAAAAGCATCTCGGTCGACGTTGCGAGGACAGAATATTAGTCCGTGTAGTAAAAATGGAATAATCCATTTGATTGTTCACAGGTAATGTTGATGGTCCTGGGCTTGGATCGTACTCTATTACTCTTTGACGGTCAGCACAAATCTTTCCACTGCTTACAAAATGTTATAAATTTTATCCAGAGTGGCATTCGTCTCCGCAATTTTAGATTCTTGTCGGACTTATGAAGCGATTAACGAGCCAGGATTATTGTATTATTTTTAAATTTACTTACTAGCTTCCGACAGACAACAATGTGAGATCATGTCTTTGTCGTGCGAAATGACAGACACATCAGACATTGTGAGGATGTTGATTCCTGTATCTGGGATTGCTCTAAATTGCGATTGGTCTAATGAAACTTCCTGTTTCTTAATCTTTGAATGGTGAAAAAACAGGACTGGGTGATTGTTTCATTGTTTATATACTTATTACAAAACAAATCGATGCCTGGCCAGGGTTTAGATCAAGAAGAGAAAATTCGTTACTTCAGTCAGTTTTCTGAATACTTGCTGTTCGATCGTTTGGACATTTTGAGGTCGGTCTCCCTTTCCAATCGTGGAACTTAGATCTGCGTTCCAGTATCCACTCGCAAAAATTGATCATATGACACTGAATTACCTAGTCTCGTAATGCGGTTAGATCAGTGGACTACTTTCGTTGATCCAGCACCTTAACATCGGCCTCTTTGTTTTGTTTTAGCACAGGAGGCTAACACATATGATCGGCTGATTCCATATTTGATGTAGCCAGCTTCATAGAAGACTGATACTATTTAATCGACACATCTTTTTATTTACATATTTCATAGTTAACCTTTTGTTAATGGATATTTAGGACCAGTACTAGGCTACCACTTAGCAAGGGAAAAGGTTGACTACTCCGCTAGAGGGAGCTTGCAATGCCATTTTAAACATTAACTCTATGCGAGGTGTTCGGAGTTCAGATCCCAGATAGACCAGTGGCTATGGACTATGAATGAGCCCTGGTTAGATCAAAATTCCAGATCTTTGCTTCTTGAGTGCGTGACTGACTGCTTGAAGTGAGAATTGGGTGTGAAAAGGAACTTTGAAACATGATCCGTCGAAATGAATAGCATTTATTCAATCATGAGTTCAACTATGAGCCTTGAATGTCTGAGATTAAGCATGACAAAATACAGATCAATTTCACTGTTGGTTATATGTATAAGGTGGTAAATATGGCTCAAGTCAGGGCTGCGGTTGAAAAACTCGGTGATTCGAGACCCAACGAGAATTCAGTTCTGGCATGTTGCTTAGTGCGGAATTGCGACATGGACAATCAGCCGTCCAGTCACATTACCTGGAAAACTACGATAAGAATTCAAATCGAATATTTTAACAGCGGTGCAGTCGATTCACATCCCTATTTATCACAAATTTTCTAAACAGGTGTTGGCTGGCAATGCCAGTTATCGGTCGTATCTATGCGTGAGCAACGGGATACAATTGTGGCAGAACTAACGTGGTAGGTGTAATTAGTTGACCCCGTAACCTTACTGGTGATCGGTCAAGCTGGATGGCTCACATCGAGGCCTCTCACGAGGATCCATAGTACATTAACTAGAAGCACACAAAAATACACGCTCACTAGCTTGCAAGCACACAAAGATTTGTCAAGTTGTAATAGCCAAACATATAGGATGATACCTTACCTGATCGATAGGTTCATTTTGCATAGATTACATCTGCCGGTCGCACATTGTGCAAGAACCATACGGTGACCGTGTGAGTATGTACTGTTGTTCCGAAGGGTCTAACCGAATCGCGTATCAAACAGAAAAACGTGTGTATGAGTATTCCACTTACCTGTTCATCCTGGTTACCGGTAGACAAATCGAGAGATCGTACGAACCCTTCATTTTTCTGTAGAATAATCTTCCAGTTCTAAATATATCAGTGGTAGCCGCAATGTTTTCGATATTACAGTTGCTATCATTAGTTTTTAGTCCAGCGTACTCGGAATAGTGTAGATAAGGGTGTGTACTGATCGCGCTACCCAATGAAGTCCCGGTAATTGCACAACGCTTTATTCCAGAGGAGAGAGTGATTTTCGTCATCAAAGTGATCATTCCAAAAATACTTAGACTTAGTTTGAAATACAGAACTGTTTAGACGAAATTTTACACACACAATACATTTAGTCATGTGTGAGGATTTTTTCTGTCTTCCTACCGACCAGTTTTACGCCTGTTTGGGTTGAAGTACGAAAACTGTTACATTACAATTTGATTAGATTCATTTTGTTTCAAAGAATATCTAATACATTGTTCGGTTTAATCAGTTTAAATGTGGTCAAAAAGCGGAAAAAAGGTGCCGTTTACGTTGATCATGCTTTTGTGACGGCATACTGTTGAAGATGGCTAACTTTTAGGTTCTATCGGGCTAAACTTTTCCGTCTTTCTAAAGCCTATAAGCTATCAATGTTGGGATTGAGACAGGAATCAGTCAGTCAAATGAGGTGATCGACTACCCGTCGGAGTTTTGCACCAACCGATTGCAACTCAACTTTCTGGTCAGCTAACCTGCCGTTGTTTGAAAGGCAGACATTTTTCGATAAGCTGTATTCCAACTGGTACCAAACTAGTAATTTGGTAACTATAGGATGAAAACTGCAACACTGTCTACCCGGTTCTAGTTTGCATGACTCCGTGACTCATCATGTGATGTCTCGTAGTGTAGAATACCACTCTACTACTAGCCCTATCGCGTTACCATAGATGCGTACTACACATCTGACCGGAACCCAAACAGACTACAGTTCAGCCAGATGTTTGGAGCCGCTCTGTTCACCAACACGATACGTGCACCTTGTCAGTTGCGGCACATCCATGCACCGGGATGTACACACACCCGCGTCGATTGGCGGATTGTGACCGCTGCATAGTGCCCCGGGATCCGCCCTGTTGATTACGGTACCGATCGTGAAGAGACCGTAAGATCGATATTCAACTCAAATAGTTTGTATGAAATCCCTGGGATTCAAAAGGAAAATTTCCCAATGGAAGCTTTGTGTATAAAGCCAGGAATGGAGAGTAGTATTGTAGTCCATTCGAAAGTACATCTTCTAATCAAGAACAGACAATAAAACAAACAATGTTGTATACCGGTCGATATTTTCTAGTACGTTCAAATTTGTTTGATTAGGCTGAAATGTTCTATTGCTAACCTATTTTAATTCCACATAAAGCTGAATCCGATCACCAGTTAGCCTCAAGTGTTTGTACGATTGATATTAATGGAGGAACCACGAATGTGCCAGATGTTGCGACATCCGTTTTCCTCAAGTTCACTTTCAAAAGCGGTCCCGTTGCTATCACACACACCATATGTGTTGGTGTCTATGGATGAACTATGGTAATACCGTGTATCAAATGTCTTATTTGCAACCTCGGAGAGGTTATGAACCCCATTTATACACCTGAAATGGCCCATTAATAAAGAACACCATTTATTGAAATGGAGACACATTAGTATGGCTTGATCAGACTTCATGAAACTCGTGAAACCAGTCACATCACCAAGGAGCTGTGGATTCATGTGCTTCTGGCATCCGAACCGATAGGATTTCAATGGTTTCTAACTATCGACAATTTCTGTGTGAACAAAACGATTCAAGTCTTGCGTCAATTTGCAAAAACTCCATTATTTGGTGATATCAGTTACTGGCTTTTCATGATGGGAAGAATGAAAACAGTTGAGATGTGCTTGAAATGATTTTTTTCTTAAAAAACCATGGCTCTTGCACATTCCTGTCACAAATCAAATCTAAAACGCATTCCCATTAGCCCAATACAAGTACCAGCATGAAACGTGTCAGAGAGACTAACTGCAAAGCGGCAATTTTTACTATATTAAACTGCATTTCCATCACTACCGTACAAATGGGCGTTGGGTTTATAAAAAAGATACTTTCACTAACACCATGTCTTATTAAGTACATGTGATTTTTCCGCATTTGTTGCTAAAAATCCCTTCAAATGACTCACAGATCCAGCTCTATTTTCTTTGCACAAGAGATTATTTTCAAAAATCTGATAAATATTGCTTCTTATGAACAAACCAAAATAAACCTCCTCCACATCATCACCCGTTTAACCGTTTTGTAAACTAGCCATGAACACGAGGTGACTATTGATGATATAGTTGCCGAGGGGTGAGTGGGTATATTTAAAACTCATCTCAAAGTTTTTCCTGGGCGCGCGATCCACTAGTATCAAAATAGGTTCATATTCCCATCATTTTGAATAATATGTCTCTTTTTATCCCTACGCATCCCCATCGATCGTAGATTTCTGTTCCATTTTACCTCTATTTTCATTCGCGCTTGAATAATCTATCCATGTAATTTGCCAGCAATTTGAGTTCGATGAATTGAAAAATTAATGGGTTTTGTATCGATCAATTCTGTCGCCTATTTGTCCGCCAATAAATCACTTCGAAACTTCATCAGATTTTTCCCTCAGTATCTATAAAGTTTCATGTTTGGTCATTCGCCTGATAAAACGTCTGCGTTTTACTCTCATAATAATAGAGAAATAACACTTATCCATTTGGTTATACCATCTCTACTCGGTAGAATCGATTTACTCTCAGTCGGAAATTTTATGCGCTCAGCAATAAGAGTGTTGCATAGTCGTCTAAGGAAGCCGAAGTCTGTCCGGTTCAATTGGCGCGAAATCCAATCGGGGTTGAGGGATCGGTTGCAGGGATGTGAACCATCTGAGTGAACTGGATAACGAACCGTATAATTTTTCAGATTTCATATTAATATTGGATTTCCGTCACCAAACTTGTTCGATGATAGATCAACCGTTGTGTAGCGATCGATTAATTGTTTCACTTGAACAATGAACGACTTATTGACTGATGAAAGCCTACCGGTGTGGTATAACAATATCGTTCATCTGCTTTGCTGTTGAAATACACATACATACACACACAAATCCCACTCGTTGACTGCCAGTTCACCACGAATCCCAATCGGCATCAGGAGTGCTGCCCCAGATAAGAGAGAGGTTGTATGTAATTAACTGGGGCCGGTCATTTTCCGGCGTGAGCAGCTATAGCACACACCCACACACGCACACACTGGTAATTGCTTTGGTCAAAGGATGGCGAATTGCATTTTACCTCACCGATCTTGGTGCAAGTCACCAGATCAAACCACACATTGGCAATAACCGATCCCGGCGGGAATTGGATCTACCGCGGGTCAAACTCTTACGGGGTGTTTGGTTCATCCATCTTCACGAGAATGCTTGCCTTTCTACGTGAACGAGTGTGTTGGCTCATGTAACACATCCATCTACCAAAGCACACGTACATATGGGCCTTCTATGCGACGACAAAAGCGGAGCGGGTTGAGTGGATAACCCAAGCTCCGATGGGTTGCCTACCGCACTTGTCGTCATTCTCTAACGCAGTGCCTGCTTATGTCTATCTCCCTCCATATACACTCTCATTTTACGCCAAACCTGAGGAATCCAGTGGACTGGTCTTCCCAGTAGCTAACAAATGGGCTGGACACAATCATTGTAAAATTAGCGCGAGAATGCAAGCACACAGACACACGCACTGAAAGGCGATGCACATACGATCAGAATAAGACCTAGTATCCTGTGGTCTCAACACCAACCACGAGCGTACTGCTCTACTGTCAGAACTCTCGTCTCAGGAAAATGGCCATCGAGATCTGGTGTGCTTGCGCGTGTGGGCGACGATCTCCAAAACCATTACAAGCAATCACCACCACCATCATCATTACAGCGAGAAAATAATTCATCAAATGAAATTCACTGGACGATTTAATCTATCCTTGCGCGTAGGAACTTTGAGGCCACCGCAACTGGGGATTTGTTACATATCAGCATCTGGGAGGGTGCCCAGAAACACGGCAAACGGATGACCTTTAAAATTCCATCAACATCGGTACCCCGAAATTGATAACTTTAGAATAACGATGCATTTACAACAAATTCTAGTATGCACAAAACAAAAATTAATGTGCACACCTTATTAGCACCGTTTCGCTATTTGACGTCCACCATTCACAAAATATTCCGGACGAATGGACACAGTTCTGTGTCAGATACGTAATAGGAACATGGGATAAAAATCTTGAGTGCCACCACCACCAACCTATACCCACCCTCAACACCAACGCCACCACCAAAGTGCATTAGAATTTTATGTTTGGATGATTGGTGCAGTGCACAAAGCCTCCTTGAGGCATAAGTGAATAGAGCATTGGACTAGTTGAATAGCAGGGATACACTGACCAAAAACGATCATTTCTATATCTTTCCATCACAATCGTTTGTCCAACAAAGCAATCATCTCACTCACATCATCAATAAATTGCGTTCACAGATAAATGAATAAAGACTGAAAATTTAGTACGTGTTTGTTTATGTGCAATCCTGCGTATTTATGCATCCCTAGTTCTAGGGATGCATCTGAGCATATGACAACCCACGGTCACGTGTCGTTCGCGAAATGATCATCAATAGCTTTAATTACCGATTGCATGGACAGCTTGAGGGAAATTTATTGTTTCTTTATGTGTGTAACTGCGACCGGGGGTGGCTCGGATACCTCTCTATATAAAATGTGCCAATTGCAAAACATTTGTGCAAATTCATGCCAAAAGAGACCAATTAGTGAATTGGGGAAAACCCACGAAATGTGTTCATCCACAGTGATCAACGTGCTCGAGAGTACGACTTGGCAAGACGAATCGCAAGACCTATTCTAGTGTGATCCGCACAGTTCAAACAGTGAACAAATACTACCCAGAAGCAGCCGTTTACCTTTGTCTACCCGTCCGACTAATCTACTCTTAACCAAATCGGCTTCTGCAAGTTTGATTTTATCGTATCATCTCTTTTCGATAGATCCCCTGCTTACCGGATATTGTCAACTTGCTATAAAGGTCCCTATTACTTGGTGAGTTTATTATCTTCATTCGGGACAAATGAAGTATATATGCATTTGTATACGGGGTATAGAATCTGTGGTTGTTCACAAACCGGATGCGATTTATCATACCTATTCTTCCATCCTAACATTTTTACTGTTGGAAAGGACATTGATCATATGGGTGACTGCATAGAAGTTCAGCATAACAATAGTGCCATTAATATTATCAACGCTATATCTTGTAACAACAGCAATGGCACTAACAGTAGTAAGGACAACATAAACAGTATTGTTTCGCGACTAATCATGAATATTCTCATCCTGTTAATATCCACATTATCCTCGTCTACAAAGCGCGCATTAATATTTATACTTCATCTTGCATCATTGAAGTATCATAGGCTCCCATAAGCAAAACTCGGTTGGTAAACAACAATGAATGTTTTATTGGAAATAAATGAAGTCCTTCGTCCCCTTGTACAACGTGGTTCGCTTTGGCATAGCGACTAGAGTCAAGAAAGCATGAGGATTTTGACCCGCTACTTCGCATGATAATCATTTGAACTAATCGGTCAGCGGAATGGATGATGTTCTGACATTCTGTCTGTGAGGACCAGGTATGATTCACTCCTACGAGGGGTTGCTGAAGTCGTACAGGAATGTTGACAAAGATGTTCAATGTTATACACATTATGAATTCACTATTCATTTGCCCTTTCAACGATTATTTTATTCGTGTATTCTTTTATGTATCATTTTCATGTTAATGACGAAACTAAGGAATCGGTCCGAAAAACATTTTACAGGATCCAGTCATATGATAACGAATGTGTTAGTTTTTCAGAGGTCTTAGAAATGCGAGTTGTGGTTATCACCAACAGCTGCTTGTTTCCATCTGTGCTTCTCAATCAATCCATAATGTCACTTTTTTGTTCTTAATAGTCAGGAATGTCTTTAAAAATCGTAGATATCTTGGCCATTATTTGTCAAGGTACAACGCCTCATTATTAACTGCACTTAGGATACTGAGCGCATTTCGACTTTTCGACTCCACATCTCGTGTGTTATACTGCAATTGCGTGTTACATTTTAGAACAAAAAATCGTTGTGCAGAACTGATCAGACGGTGACTCATTTAAAAAATCGACTGTCCTGATGTCAGTGGATAAAACGCCATCCCACGGAATTGGATGAATGTTTTCTTTATTAGTCCCTCATCATTTTTACTTTCAGTCTAACAATCTTCAAAACGCATGATTTTGACAGCAACAATGAAACAACTGAAGTCATGAGCCTAAAGTGTTACTCGCCCTCCGTGTACCCCGGAGCTAACAGTTTGAACGGTCAACCGGACAATCCGCCCTTTGATTCAAGCTACAAGCATTACTCATTGCTGATGAAACCCAGCATGGTAGAAATGACTGTTCAGTACCTTTATCGGTCGACACACAAATCCAATGAGTACTAAATGTACTGGCATGTAGAGAATTAGCAAACAAGAATTCCACTTCCTCTTGAAAAATTACCCTGGTGTTTGATGCACATACCTTTAGGAATACTGTACAATTTCACAAGCGCCATATCTCCGAGGCGAAGCAGTTTTCATAAATTTTATTTCGTACATCCTCGTTTAGATTCTCACTGAGCGAACCGATTCGCCTCTTCTATCCAACGATTCAAGTTCTGTTTGGATGTACCGTTGAAACCATTTCATCTCCTCTCTGCCAAGTCGCGCTCCAAGCGTTCTACAAATCGTGTGAGTGGTTAATCCGACATGGCTCAGAATGTTCTCACTTCAAATTATCCACTTCGTTTGCGTTCTGATCAGTGTCGGCTCAAAACTAAGCCCAGGCTATTTGTTTGCCAAAAAATCTCGTTCGCGCTTCTGGTCTACAATGCCCATATGACAATGTGCGAAAAGTGTGTGTGTGTGTGTGTGTGTGTGTGTGTAATTAGCGGCAGCATCTGCGTGTTGTTGTCCTCGTTGATAAATTAGCCCCCGTTCATCCAATCTGTAACCAGACTGGCTGACCGTTGAAATGAAGCGGCCGAGAAGTGCTGATTTCACGTTTTCGATTGTGACTAAACCAGGGCGAGGGAGACACTGTTCAACACTGTGGTTAGCTTTCTGTGAAGGCCAGTCTTATTTGTTTATCTACAAGCTGACAGGGAACAAACATGCATCTGTGTACGCACCATCCAATTTGCCCACATGTGAATCCGATTAAGACCAAAAATGCTCCCGGAGTGCCTGGCACTAGTGAAGCAAACAGGACACAATTTGTGAACGGTACACGAAGGAAGGTGTGTTGAAGATGCCATCTGCTAACAATCTATGGTGTGCTGGTTTTCCATTCCTTTTCCCCGGCACTGCCCGCCATCCCCTGGCGTTCCTGTGCACAGCGTGATCGCGAAAGCCAGATCCTGTTTAGTACTGTCGACTTTCTACTACCTTTTTAAGGTAAAATACGGAAAACCCCTATAGATGAGCGGACGACACACAGCATAGACTTCCTGTTGAACGACTGGTATCCTTTATGTGTGGCGAATAAAAACGGAGAAAATATTGACTCTCCAAATAGAGCAGTGACGCTAGCCTGATGGTGGTGTTGGTAGTGATGGTTCAACTTCAATTACCAACGTGATTATGCAGCTAGTAGGGAGTAGCCAAAAAAACTGGATTCATGTTATCCAGCTAAAATTTGCAGTTTTCCTCGCCGCACAGAAAACATCACAATAGCAAACTGTTAGTGCCTTTCCATTCAGTAAGAATTTCCAATTATCCATTGTTTTATCTTCCGATGGCTGTGAGAACCCTGATAGCAATCTTGCATTCAGTGAGGACTTTATTGCCAGTGCTACAATTTTCACAGTTCTTCATGTGCTATAATTTAGCAAAACAACCAAAACCCTAAAAGCTGAAACACGCTCATAAATATACATAGCCCTGGTATAACTGGAGCGGAAAAATGTTTTCTGCGGATCATAAATTCGTTGGTTATAGTTCTGTCTGTTGTCTATTTCGTATCATCAATTTTAGATCCTTCAACATAAGATGAAAGAAAGCGTCGGTCCTAGCGACTGAAGTTGCACTGTCATTTTTTGTTGACTTTCGAGTCAATCCGAAACAAACATCGCCCCACAGAGCCTTACCTGAATTATCACAAGGAGAAGGAAGTGACTTGTATGTGTGTGTGCCTTTAGCCCTATGTGAACCGGGGCAAAGTGTAGCACAATCTACAGACATCTCACTTCCGTAAATTGAATTTGTTCTACTTGACATACAGCTTGATCCTGAGGATATATTTTAAGAGCATCAACTTTCGATCCAGTACTTGGATTCACCCACCATGCGCCGTCATCCAGTTCTGGCAAACCCCGAATCCCCTGTATCCGGATTGCATGTACACACAACCACAGATTTATCTGATTTTTGCTGAGCCAAAATGAACGTTCTACTGTATTCAACCACCACAGATGGTCTGTTCGCGATTGGGTGTGCCATGAAGGAATAGGGCAAAAATGAGAAATATGGCAAATTGGAGAAAGCCTGTGTTATTTGACACGATCCAAATCGGTCTTCTGATATCCAGTTTGCGGTTGTTCACCCACTTACTATTATGGTTTATTATTTCATTTTTCTCAATGAGCTTTGTAGTAACTGATAATATAATTTTCGAGTCAGTTTTCACCGAATTGTTCCCATGTCAACCTGGAAAAAGGAGCTTGGAATAGGGCTAGATGAGGACACTTGATTTATAGGACCTAATCTGTTCTAGTGTGGTAAAGAGTGTTTCATTTTTCGCGAGAACCGAATGATTCATTAGCCTATGAAAAAAACACCTCAGTTCCTGACATCTTCTAGGTACATCCTTCAAGTCAATTCCATGCTTGAACTACGGCGCACATGAACAAACCGTTGTAATGTTTGAGAACCAGTCCGAAGGGATTCACCGGGAAAGAGCAGTATTTCAATTCTGATTATATTTTTATCTAAAACTGTCCAATGTAGGTTCTTTAGCACCGACGAAAATCAACTGTGATATTCTTTCGACGTTTATCTACTCGAATTCAAAAACTGTCCTCCCTTCACCATCGCATCAAGACCAAAAGAAGGCATGCATCACCGCGACTGCAAGTGAACTGGTATACAGTGTGTGAAACTGAACTGGTTGCGTTTGTTCAAATCNAATCCATTCCAACAAGTCAAAGTTGAGCAGTTGGGAATGTGCTGTTCAGAGCTGACTTTAACTTTGGCGCACATCGTTCAAAAGGTGACCGCCCTGAAAAGATAATTAGACGTAGACGACTTTACAGATGTTGTTTTGTGTTATTCCAATAGCCCTGTCAATCTGTACACAGTCGTTCAATATCATTTACAACCCAATGTGCTATATATGTGCCTGTTTGTTTTACGTCAACGAGTGGGAAGATTAAACGAACTGTTAGCATCTCGTGACATATGTCTTCTTTCTGTCGTGATGTATTTCGAATTTGTTTATGCATACTTCGTGCCCTGCAAGTAATAATTAGTGAATTGCTTGATGCACAACTACCAACTTTTCATGCTAATTATTATCATACACATCTCAGACAAGGTGAAATCTGTAAACGTGATATTGTTCCTGACGAGCCGAAAGCTGCCTACAATTGAGGTTGAACGATGATGGTAGGATTCGAACTACGAACAGAAGGGCCCAGATCAAGTCTGCTGCAGCAACCCAAACCAAGTGGCCACCACTAATTATATATTAAGAGGTGACACCAATACAGATCGATCGACTTTTCCCCTGTGTTCGTGTGTGCAAACGACGTTTCGCGCACCTAGCACACGACTGGTCAAATTTGTGGGTGCGCATAGCGCTCAATGTATCTTTTGTTTTTGACCAGAAAAGTTGTTTCTATTTCGAAGAAAATAAAGTTGTTTATAATTAACCACAAATGATAAACCAGTGTGTTCTTAGTTGAATTGATTACCACATAAAACTGTTGACCTATTGAAACGCTTACGTGTATTGAAAATGTTCAAATTTTCTTGAGTGATTGGAATATTAATTTTAAAGTTTGAACTAAAAGGACTAAAACCGTAAAGTTGGTCGACCTAAATGTCCACCAGTATTTCTCTAAGATATATTCAATCACGGGTAAAAGTTGAAAAACTAAGAGGAAATTATACATTGTAGAGTATCTGAATCATAAATCTTGAATAATGTTGATTTTTCTCAATAGGAAACCCTACTTTTCGGTCACCTTCACACACATAATCATCGAACATAATTAAGTAACTGCTTTTAGTTTTCACCACCAAATACTGCTCCTCTCGTGAGATTTACATCTCAAATTACCCCAAATAGAATATAATTGTAAATCATCGTCATCATCATTAGGTTAATGAGGACAAATCAACACACTTTGTGCTGTGATCCGATCACGTTGCATCACTTTGATTATTAAATAGCAATCGCATTCTCTCGTTATCGACCGTTCAGTCTCTCCCCCCCTCCGGCAACCCATGTGACGCGTGCCCCCCCCCCCTCTGTGTGGCAAACTTGCTTGAAGGCTGCCGTTCATTTAGAAATGCTGCACTCATCTTATTGGACATTATTCAATGATCTCCCTGTCCTCCTTACTGACAGGTATTGAGGAACATTGTTTCTTAAACAAATATTCAAACAATTTCGATAGATTTTTCCTAAACCTCTTCAAATCCATTAAACTTGATCCCTGAACCTAATTGCATCCTCGTGTTATAGATCATTATAGAGTCTTAAATATTCTATCTGATGTACAATAATTGTTTTATTTGTTGTCCCGCCTTTCAGTTCAAAGCGCACCCTGGGTATTGGAAGTGAATCATGTGTGTGTGTATGTGCGTGTGTGTGTGTGTGTTCGTTTCCCGTACGCCATGTGATACAAGAGAACCGCAATAAAAATTGGCAATCGTGCTCCTTTTAACTATGGTTTGGCAATATTGCCTCCGGGATAGGAGGCACACAGCGAAACGAAGACGATTGAGATGGAGCGAGGACATCAAACTACTTCGGGTTGTGTGACTGGGTCTTGTAGTTAAGGAAACCCCCTCTCGTGTGGAAAAATAATTCAACACTTTAGGGGTACAGCCACTGCGCAATTCTTTCGCATTTGATACTGGAAATCCGGGCCACTGATGGTTGTTGTTACGTGATAAAACAAGTTTGGTTGGTTGCTAGGGTACCGAATTAATCTGATTGTGCTTCAACACGTCCGGACAACACAGTCTGCTTGGTTTTGAAAAATGAGAGACAGGGAAAATCCCAATTAATTCCTATATCAATATCGAATGTAATGTTCTATTTTCACTATCCAACTTTCAGTTGTTTCTGAACTGAATGCATAAAAAATTCAGCAGGACATTTTAATCTCAACAAATATTCCCAGATCATACCAGAAATTTGCACTTATGCATTATGATCCAAGTCTGGAGTTTTTTAACAAAGTGTACAAAGTATTCAGTTGTTGTGAGCATTTCATTGCCTCATTGTTGTGACCTCTCTCATATACTCACCAAAACACATTGATAGTTGTGAAGTCATCGTAAAAAAGGGTATTATTAGTATGAATTCATTAGACCTGATTGGGTTTGAGCTTCGAACAAAACGACTATATACCATGAAGTGACCGAAACTGACTCCATGTATTGTATTGTATTGTATTGCATCCATGTTTTGTACAGAACTCACTCATTCATATCATCACTTTATTGGAAGGTCTTAAACGACTAAGGCAATAGGCAATTCTTTTCAGCGGATTTTTTTCAACCCAACACTACTGGATCGGACCAAAAGAATTAGCCTTCCACCACATTTGAATTTTCGCATAATCCTCCATATTTATCTACCAAATGACTGAACGTAGTCCCGCAGTATCATTTGTAAAGTAATAAATTTCTTTTATCATAACTTCTTCTTTCTTCCCGATATGGGTTAATTGAACATCAGCATCCAGGTGACATGACCAATCCGGTAGATCAGAAAACTGGAAAGTATTATTTTTTTCAGATACTTCAGATAATAGGTAGGTTTAGAGAATGATAGGATCTACTAATTCACGAGGTAATCTTTGTTTGAGAAGTTCTATATAAAATCTGGTAGCATTCTACCCGAACCAACTGAAAGGAAATTTTTGACTTCCAAGGGCATCAAACATCGAACAAGTTCGTTTATATCCGTAGCACTACATGCTTCTACTATTTGAAACACTTGGCAACTTCACAAGCACTGAAGATGCCACCTCAGCTGGTGATGAAACGTTCGCAAACAAATTGCCAAGCTTGGCCAACAGGCGAAATGGAATAGTTAGGTCTTGTTAAAACTATGAATCAGTCATGGTGTTCCACGGTACTCTATTTGTTCATACCAAATAATTCATGCTTCTTCACGAACACAGTGGTTCTTACAGGAATTACTTGAAAGAGGAGAGTGTTACGAATCCACGGAGGACGTGTAAGATGCAAAGCTGGTGAGATGGTGCAATCTGCTATTTCTGTTGCAAAGCATCTTGTAGAAAAGTAAGCATAAAATCTCCGCCAAATCATAAGAAAATCAAGTAAGCTTTTCGTTTACATACACTCATCGGTATAGTCGTTCATTCCAAACCCCTCCTCCTCCTCCTGAAAATAAAACTGTAAGTAAAAACACTATCGGTTTTGGGTAATGCTAGCTATGTCTGAACTTATGTTTGATCACAAGTCCGTTTTACCTGAACGTGTTTGCATATGAGGTTAGTTTTTCAGATTTGACACCGGACATAATTCCATTCCAATCGCATATCACAGATCAGCGTGCCAAGTGAAGTGAACCTGCGAATAAGGAATAGTTGAGACGGACAGTTTGAAGACCTGTTGTGTGAGTCGTGCCTGGGTGCTTTGAGCAAATAATACGTCTCACGGATTCGAATATAGTTACAAAAGACTGACATTTGGGTAAAGCACTCCATGGCTTTGTTTATAAAGCTGACCGGAACGATGACGATCACCGTACGTGTTGCATCCCAAGCGACCATAACCATTGTTTTATGTCCACTATGTGCATATTCCGTTTTTTAAATGATTGAAAGTCATTTTTCGAGGTAAGTATCAAACAGCTGAGTCGAGCACAATGAATGAGATAGACAACCGACTGTGCATCTTCGGGACTTGCGTAACGCTCGGGTTATGATAGAGTTGCTCGATACACTGGACTTAAACGGTAAATGGCCGTTTTGCAGTTGTCATAGAAACAAGATTTTTTTTTCTTGGAACGTGGAGGGGAGTTGTAGAGAAAGGTGGGCAACTAATTGGTTTAAATTGTACAATTTCTGCACACCATGTGTTTACTGCTTAACTCGGACAGTTGCCCAATGTTTTTCCTCTAGCGTTACTCTACTACACAAATGGGATACCGCCCGAAAATATAAATGCATGCACACATACACACATGCATCGATATTCTTGACTGTTTTCCATAATTGGTTGACTATCGGACAGATCTCTGAAAGAAATTTGTTCGTAGACAAAAATGAATGATTTTGTATGATCGGATTTTGTTCTGTGCCAGTACTCGTTTTCTTACCTTAATATATGTCGAACGAGCGGTTGTGATGGTAATGGTTATGTTCCATCTCAAACTTAACCTGAATGTCTAATCCCCGAACAGGACGGATAGTATACGTA
>UZAN01043228.1:24571-42845 GCA_900618425.1 Echinostoma caproni
TTACGTGGCATAACAACACCCTGGATACACATTTTCACTCCACTACTGATTTGGGAGAGTGTTTTGAACACCTGAGTTGTACAAATGGAATGTGGCTGTGAAAATGCTAGCTGATCGTTTGAGAAAAACGGGCTGAATCACTCTCATCAGATTCACCAGCTCGCTAAATGTGTGCACGCAACTAGCACTACTACTACTACTACTACTACTACTACACAAATCCACACCTGACAGTTTGTCTATGTGCATTCAGATTCATACCGGTATTGACCACAAACAGCGGGGAGAAGGGTGGGCTAGACGAAGAAAGGTGAAATCGTTTATCTCTGACGAACAGCATGGTGGTGGGTTGGCTGGTCTGTGGACAGCCTCGGGACGAGCCTTTCATGGGTCTGGACCGACGAAGATCAACATGGAATGGCAAAACTGGTGGAAAGTGAGAACAGAACCTAAAAATGTGGGCATTACTAGTGTAGACTAGGTATCGCTCTCACATATGCAATCGAAATTACAAATTTAGTCTGAGTTCGAACAAAATAGTTGCATTCTACCCACGATGACTGACTGATTTTAACAAAGCTGGGTTGACACAGGCTCATTTGAACGAAGTATCGGTTTTTTAAATGCCCATTCACACGAGTAGTGTACTGAACTTACAGTTTAAGGCAAATCTTCAATTTCTCATGTTGCTTTTTTGGCATGAAAATGAAGTGGATTCTATATGTGAGCCGAAAACTAAGCGAAAAAAACCGTATTCGCAGACAGCCCGTAGAATTTCATCATGAATAATCACAATTCGTGTTAGAACTGCATTTTTCTTCAATTTTTGTTCGCTTTGACCCACTCTGTTTCCCTTCACAGTTTAGTCCTATACTTGTGAACAAATAACCCCAGCTTTTCAACAATTCACCAGTTCCAGACTACCTTGGATCCCTCGTCATTAGGTGTGCAAAGTGACACTTAAACGCAAGCCAGCATGTCACAAACATGCGGGAAAAAGAGCAGACAGATTTGCATCAGACAACTTTCTGTCGGGTAAATCGATTTCACCAATAACCATCCCACCCGTTCGCATTCATGCCCCACAGGTGGCGTACAAATTCTCCTAGTGGGCTCCAAATATCCGGTCAGTGACCATGGCAAAGCCAAGCGCTTTCTCTCTGTGCCTCGATCGGTTTTGTTCCATACAAGCGAGGAGGGCTTCTGTTATTATTTTCCAAAACTGCTACAGATAGTTTTGATTGAAAGAGATCAGTTGAACAAGCCCTATTGGTTCTGTTTAGCAAGCCGAATTTACAATAACACCATGTCCTGTTTTAGTCGGCATCCAATGGCAGTGTTAGGCAAACTGAGTGCAAATCGTGTCCGTGCTGG
Organism: Echinostoma caproni; assembly: GCA_900618425.1. NCBI lineage: Eukaryota > Metazoa > Platyhelminthes > Trematoda > Plagiorchiida > Echinostomatidae > Echinostoma > Echinostoma caproni. Next base: position 25,946 of record UZAN01043228.1, read on the forward strand.
TTCTCGTACACCGTCGTCAGTGCGTTTCATGTGAATCCCGTCGGAATCCGATCTATAGTTTAAGCAACGACCGTGTTCTATTTGCGCTCCATTTAGTCCCACTGTCAGGATTTGATTCTTTCTCGTCTTTGGGTTGGGACGGTCCCGTTCACTGATAATACCATCAATAGGTAGTGGATCGAAAATACGTGAAGGAGTTCCGCAAAATTTCCGAGGGTTTCGGCTTTCATTAGCAGCTTTTATTGCGACTGCATTTTAGCTCATTTACGTCAACCTAGTACAAGTGCCTTCATGAAACAGTTCATACATCGGAATTCCATTTCAGTCCGGATCAATCTTACGTTCATCCGGACACCTTAATGCTCTCAGTCGACAGCTTTGTTAAATTTTGTCTGGCAGATTCTGTTTTATTTTGTTCATGCACTTCATCGGCTAATCCATCACCAAAATGCAGTAATGAATGGATGTAAAACACAGTCTAATCGATCGCGAATATTGGGCAGTCTGATCGAGATTTGAACAAATCATTCTGCTTTCAATAACCCACTCAGAATATTCAAATAGTTTCTCGCAGAATATTTTTGATAATCTAGCGCCGAATTTTTGTCCAAGATCCAGTCGGTCTCTCTTTCCAAGTGCATCAGCTGCAGTCTTTGTTTTGAAACATTATTATTCACTTAAATAATGGATCCCTTTTGTTCCTCGGTACGATATGCTTACTGTCGTAAACGATTCACTTTTCCATAGGAATGTGTTCCCCCTGACATATGTTGTTAACATTTTCCTAATATTTATGCCAACCCTTGCTTTCATACCAAATTCGACATTTTTCGAATTCTTCGGCGAACTTCCTATTTTCAATGAACCCATTTTTACTGTGACATACTTGGCCAACAGGAAAATACACAAATGACACATCTGCTAACGGAATCTCAGACAGAGTTCACAAAGTAAATAACTTTTTACATCCTTACGTTTCCCTCTTTCGGTGGCCCAAACGTAACCATTTTTCAATTTGCTATTTTTTCGCTAACTAAACTCACTAACGAACAACTCTGTCCCCGTTTTCGAAAATTTAAAACGTTAGTCTATCATTTTCCTCAGTTTTTTTTCATGGTTGATCTTGAAGTCAATATCGCAACACAGATCGATAAAACTGATCAATACGATCAGTGCCATTTTGTAGACCAATATAAAAGGAACAAGTTTTGGAAATTTCATGCACCCTAGTGGTCTCAGGCACACAAACGTCCCTAAGCTTTGTTGTTATTGATTAGCGAGGTTTCGTTCTGGACACTGAATATACAGGCGATTAGAACGACGGATAAATGACAAGGCGTAATGATCGACTGATGTTAATGGATTTTAAACACCTGGTTACCGAAACACAACAGTTGTTCGTTTGGAAAAACAAGTTCAGCTAAATTGTTCTATAGTTAGCTCAGCCTATAACTGAAACGGAACAGTACAATGAGCAACAGACGAGCCCCCAACCCCTCTCACTCTATGGAACCACATCATTCGAATGCCCCCCCCCCCGCTTCTAGTAGGCGGGGTGTGGGGGTCACTGGTTTCGAGCTGCTCTGTCCCTTGAAAATGTAATTGACTATCAATCAAGACCGATAACCTTCAAGACTGGTCTGAGTCGTTATCCAAAAGGAAATGCCCAGTTTTTCTCCTCCACCAATTAAACCTCTCCAGTTTCATACCGCGCAATCCCAATTAGTTAATGCATTGCAATTTCACGCTAGAACGTGCACCCATGTGATTCTGCTTGAATGATGTAAAATGCACAAACAGGCCAACAAATGGTGAACACTGACAGCACGTGGGGATATTAGCTGCACCGTCTCCTCCACTTGATAACACGAGCAAAGAAAACACCCTATTCACAAATATACGCTTGGTGTGGTTGCATTTCCACTGGAAAATCTGATTTTTGTTCATAAGTCAAATATAGTGAAACAAGAAACGATTCATTACTCGTTCTCAATTTGAAAAATCTATAATGGCACTAGTGAAAAGGAATCAAGGAAAACTCCCGATCAGGCTTCCCGGCTAAATCAAATTCTCTCCTCTCAGTTTTGGATTATATTCAGTCAACTTATGCGCAAACTATTCGAGGAAGTTTGAGGAAATGTCCCAGAAGGTAGAGTTGTTAAAATCCCCTGCGAACTCTGGTGTCACTACATCGACTTTTGACTTGGGCCTCTGATAATCTTGCTTTCACCAACCATATAATGCACCCAGTTCATAGGATTTCACTTTCCACAATCTGAACAATAGAAACTTATGACCATTTCCACAATTTTTAGTAAATCGTAGTTAAGCAATAAGCTGTAATCGCAGGCAATCTCCTGGACCAAATGTCGGATTTAGTTTCAGATGGTTAGAACACAGAATCTGGTTGACTGTTCAATTCAGCTTTCGTGCATTCTACCAATTAGGGGTATTCGAAAAACGCTCCAGAAACATGGTCTCAATTTCAGTGCTTCTCAGTGAGTTGCACAATTAATTAGTCAATTTCGATAACTCATAAACCAGCTTCAGCTCTATTTTCTCTAGCTACCTTTTTTGCCTTCTTATCATTATTCTCTTGCTATCAGCTGGCACAATGATCCGACTAACCAGTTGTGAAGAACAAAAAAGTAATTTTAGACGTTTTCGGTTTGGTGTTGTTCTAATTTATTAACTAAATAAAAGACATAGGAGGCCCCATTTACCGTCAGCTTAATGTGCATACACAGTTCACAATATGGAGTATTTTATCAAACAAAGGGTGAATCTCTTACTGAGGAACTCTCGCTCCGAGTTGACATTGATTTCGGGTGGAGTGGAATTGGGACTAGGGAGGGATGTGCTCCATAAATAATTTGTATTTTGATGCTATTTGATGTTGCATTGGTCTCATTTTTTCACAGTTCGGATTGCAAGTCTATACAGTGGGCAGAGTGGCGGAAAAAATACTATCACACTATTACACTGGATTCACCGTAAGGAGGAGAAAAACGGAACAACAATAATAGAAATGCTCAGAAAAAACTCACCTAGATAAACTCATTTGTCTGAATAGTATGTTGATCTATCTGCTGCTATCAGTACACAGTTCTAGTCCCTCGTGCACATTTCCCTGTCTCATGCACGCGAGCACAATTTAGGAATATTTCAAAATTTGATAGTATAAACCAATGCGTTTAACCCCGGAGATGGAGATAGGCAGACAGCAAGAAGGAATACTGATTCACTTTCATCTGAGACCATGTGGTTATTGAAAACAAGTGATTGATTTATTATTGATAAGTGAGGTAGGAATTAATGAGTGGCCTAAAAGTCATTCTAATAAAACTCAGAACAGTATTTCAGCAGTTCAGTCTGACACAATTATTGCTTCTCACTCGAACAAAATTTATCGAGAACTATTCATTATTCGGTACATATAAGGAAAAAAACAGTAGTTTATCTGATTTATACTGTTGAACCGGCAAGTGTTTGGTGAACAATATTTTTCAGGCCCGTAACCTTTTCGACTCAATCTGAGGCATAAATATGATTTAGTAGGCAGACTTTTTACTTATCCGAGTGACATCAGTAAAACCAGCTACTGAGAATTGACCACAACGTAATCACTTCTCGAGATTTTCTACGGAATCATCAGCAAATTCACAGAGTTTCAATCTAAAAATCGAGAAGATCTCCGCAACATGGAAGATTCAAATCGCCGATTTTTTATATAAAAAGAATGTTATATAGCGAGTTATATATAGCGAGCTATCTCGTGCTATCATATTTTTGCATTACCAATTAGCACATTCATTGTTTCCTTTCTTCAGTGAGACAAAATAAACCCTTTCGATCATTCTGTCGTCGAATTTCTGCTCAATTTCTTTCTAAACTATTGGACATCAGTCTTGTGATTCACTACGGTGAGTACTCCAAAAGTTGTGCACAACTTTTCCAAGAATCTTGGTTACAAGAATCTGTCGAGGACGAATTGGTTCAGATCGAAGGCTCCCAATAATTTCGAGCAGATAGACCTATAGGAAGGAAAACTAAAGGTGGAGCCGTCATCAATTGTGTGCGCCAGTCGTGGGGTAACTCCACCAAATGTATATTCACTCACTGCACACAAAAACTTTCTTGTATTTCTGTAGAATGTAAACCACGTTTTCTCCTGTGTCACTCTTTGATCATCTTTTCAAACCTATACATCACTCCTGACTGTACTTCTAGTGAGCTGTCTACCTTCCTGGATGTATTCTATCCAATCATGTTTGAGAAATCTGTCACATTTGTATTCATCGTTGCTGGCGATTTCAACAGATCTAATGTGAGCTTCTGCACACTTATGTCCCTTCAGAACATTGCTACTTTTTCCACTCAAAATGACGCCTCCTTGGGCCACATTTTAGTTAACAAACCATCCTTTTTCCATGCGTTCAAACGTGCACCAGTAGGCAATTACAATCACTGTCTGAATAAAGTTTCACCTACAATATATAATAAATGCAAGCAACAAATCCTGATGAAGAACGATGCACGTAAGATACGTTTACGACAAAATCATCTGACCAATCTGCTGGAGTTGAAATCCATGATTAGTGGTACGGACTTAAAACAACTCTTGGATCCTGGTATTCCAGTCTTCTGTGAGAACCTTACCAATTACCTCAACTATTGTTGTGATGTGTGCTGCCCTCAGGAAAGGATTCATCTACAGCCCAACCGATTCACCTCCGATAAACTGAAATGGTTACGAAGGCTGAAAGAAAGAGCGTATCGCTCGACAGATAAACTGACGGTCAACTTTGTCAACTTTCACATCAGAGGCGAGATAGCCCATTTCAATCAATTGTATGCTGACACCGTGCTAGGAGACAAATCCTGTTGTCAGCTATGGAACAATAGAGCAAGTTTTAAAGGAGTTAAATGTTGTCAAAAGAAATAAATCGGCTGGTTCTAGTGTGTTATCCTCAGTGGTCCTTAAAATATGTGCAAACCACCTCGCACAAAACGTTTCATTTATCTTTAATGCATGTCTGTCAGAAGGAAGACTAGTTAACACATGGCGCGATGTTCGCATCAATCCAGTACCTAAGAGAGAAAAAGGTAAATTTCGGTCTATTGCTTCATCTTTATTATTACTTAAGACGTTAGAGCGTATTGTTATAAGCCCCTGCCTCTAATCTTGATTTTCGTGATTCCAATCAGTTTGCTTATTGTAAACGTCGCTCTACTTTAGATGCGATTGCTTGACTTATACGTTCTGTTTTATCCACTACAGACCAAAAACACAAAATTGCTCGTGTGTTTCTTGGACTACACAAACGCATTTAACTCTTACGACAGAAACATCCTATTGAGACTGCTACGGCGACATAATCTCCTGCCATATCTTTTGAATTGGATGCACGACTATTTTACCAACCGACACCAATTAACTTGTCTCAATGGTATTAGGTCTTCTACTGTTACTGTAAACCAAGGTGTAATGCAGGGTACAATTTTATCTCCTTTTCTGTTCTCCGTTTATATCGAACGCTTGCCAGTCACTCCAAATGTTTTCACTTTTAAATTTGCCGATGACATAATAGTTGGTGGTGCATCTCACAAAAGCAACCCTTCAACTAACCCCATTCAATCAGCCATAAGTTCCATTTCTGAATGGTCCGATGGTGTTAACCTTTCTTTAAACCCAAATAATTGCATTGAAGTTTTGTTTTCCACTGACCGTAGGTCATCAATTCTTTCTGGATCACTTGTTCCCAATATCTTCATCAATAACAAAAACTGAAAGGTCATAGCACTTAAAATGTCTTGGAGGTTTCGTGTTTACCGACCTTAACTGGTCCTATCACGTAGAACAAACATCTCTTAAAGTCAGAAAGTTGACCTTTTATATTTCACACCTTCGGCATCTAAAGGTGACATTGTACATTATCTCCAACTTTATTTTTTATGCGTTTTATGCCATTGGACCTACTGTTATCCCGTTATCTTTCCCGGTGTACTGTCTAAGGATTTCATAGGCGCTCTCTGAAAGCATCTCTGGATCTGGAGCTGTATCTTATGAGTAGCTGGTTGATTCCGTTGTCAACCAACATCTGAAGGCGTGTGACCGTCTGTGTGACTCCATCTTGTCCGATGCGTTACATCCCTTACAAACAGCCCTATCTAGGTCCATTTCAACTTCTATTACCCGCAATAAATTTACGCTTTTATATACTCGTACCAATGCTTTTCACAACTCCGTGGTACCTTACCTTTCACGTCTGTTGGTTTCTAGGGAGCGAATATCAAACGAAATTATACACAGTCTAATGTAAATTTTCACTTTGAAATTTTCTTTACTTTTTTAAGCGTTCTCGGTGTCCTATTCACTATCATTTAAGTAACTATTTGTCATAAATTTAAGCTCATTTTTAATGGCGCGCATACCAAAGCAAAAGCGATACCATTCTTTTCACTGAAAATTCTGTCCACATTGGATGAATAAAGTACACTCTTGGCTTGACTAGATCGGGTAATTGCAAATTCATTCAAGACATTGACTTCGTGCGGAGTATCAGCCCGCATCTTTAGTTGAAACACTGCTACATTGTGACCGTTATTCAACGACCCAAACCACCTACTCCGTGTGATACATGTGGGGAGTGGGGGGTGGGGGTGGGAAGGGGGCAAGATCGATCTTCGACTTACTTCCGATCAGATATTGGATTTCTCAATTGCTCCAGACTGATCTTCTCAGTTGACCATTAAAAAAGACAGTATAGTTCCTCAGCCCACACACACACACACACAAATGAAATGATGGAAGCACGTCACGGTGCACTATCAACACAAAGCAGCAGATACGTTCAGTGAAGTTATGCTACTTTGGGTGGTACACAATGTGAAACATCCGAGTGGATTACACAAGTCTGGGTCGCATTCGCCTGCGCGAGCGCGCTAGTTAATGACTGGATGGTTGGATCGATGAATTGACGGATGGATGGATGGTTGGTTGGAAAGGTTCAGCGGCCGATTGCGTAGAGTTTGTCGTGTGTCTCACGTGCAGAACACGTCAGGGTATGATCTAGCGAACATGATGTGCATGAGAGCGTGTGGCTGCCTGAAAATCCAATTTAATTAATCACGGAGATTGTGAACATCAATAAGGCAATGGAACCTCAATGGCATATTACATCACACTGCATAGTTACTATCTTTGTTGTTGTTATTGTTGTTTTATACTTTTTGCATTAGTAACATGAATAAGTTTCACCGGAGAACAACAATAACACGTGTAGCACAGCGCTGCCTGTTTGATTTGGTCCGGTTCGTACGCGTATGTGAGCGATAGCAGACGAAGCAAAATAACATGCAAACACCAGCTAGGATGAACCGACCGACCAGATGACAATAACAACAACACGATCATCCAGCAATGCGAACGCGTACCGTGGTTGGTCAGTCACTATCCAGGGCCTACGATTGGACGGTCTGCATTTCACAAGTAAGTTGTCCACACCTATGGTCGTGTCTGTGTGTCCGTGTGCGTGAATGTGAACGAGTGTGTGAGCACGCCAGTAAACAGTGCAACGAGTTTGCTCGTTTCTGCAGATTGCCCACACTAACCAAGCCTACACATGTGGCAACACAACAACACCAACAGCAACAAACGTGATATGTGCTTCGAGCAGCAGATAATACGATACGAACGCCGAAGTATATAACCCAATCATTATATCGACTGCAAGCGCAGGTTGCCTCGTGTACTTCACAAGCACGCCCTACTGCAAAATGAATGAGCACAGTAAATGATCAGTTTCGATAGCTTCATCCGCAATCGGAGCACTGGATCCGGTGAATAAAGACAGAGACACAGATCAGCAAGGCCGAGGCATTTACGGTTTTACGTTCTTTCCTATAAATAGATACAGTGTGAGGATAATGATATAGTTTTGAATCATATTCTATAACTTGTGCAAACACAAGTATTTGCACTTCAATCAAAACGATTTCACTTGTTATTAGTTACACTGAATATATCCTACAAAAAGGGACTCACAGAGTTAACGGAACTAAAAGAAATTAACTCACTGTCCCAGATTCGGAAGGAGTTCGCTTTCACTAGAAAATTAATAATCATAGTATTCGTAACTATTTTGACTTGCAGATGTTGCCTGGGAAATTCAAAGAGCATGTTTCTGATAATGCTGTCCTTATTGCTATTATTATTATTATTATTGTTTGTTGCTGTTGTGGTGGTGGTGATTGGGAAGCGATTTTAGTAGCCGTCACTGGCTTAGTTCGGGTTTGAGCCTTGGTATCACCAGCGAATTATGGTGGCAGTTAACGAAATAGTCCCGCAATCGACTTTATATCACGATAATTATCACCTTATTAGGCCCGTTTGCGGTTCGTCTCACTAATTCATATGGCTAAGATTGCCATGTGTAAAATGTGGAGCCTAATTACTATTTACCTCCCTCCCTTGCTATTCATAATATAAAGTTATGTAGTGAGAGAATAGTTCCTATGCTATGCTCATCACAATAACCGAACCGCTTACTTTTTTCGCAACTTTTGCAAGCAACGAAAAAATACGGGCAAAGAGTTACACGTCAGAAATATTCTCAAACAGCTTTTCTCCCATATGCAGCGTAAACTTCTAATTTTGAAGCAAATGAATTCATCTATTTTTATTAGTGACTAATTGATCGATCCGGAAAAAGTCACCAAAGGAAACATCTGCCGTCCAATGCATGTGCATTGACTGAAGTCAAGATTGTTTTATCGATTGATTACATACTCATTTGAGCACCAAATTTAACAAATGTATCTACCTGTTCCCGCTTGACGATAGCGAGTACCCAATGTGAATCTCTTGCTGTGGACGATGAGCTAGAAAATTCGATTGAGTTTATTTAAAGCCAATGCACGATATCCGACTGTCACGCTTGTTCGTGCGTAACCGATTGCATACAATGAACAAATGGATGCCAAACCGGAAACCGCGCAAGAAATGGATTGAAATAAGAGCTAGATTTTCGAGGACTGGTGCTCCAATCTAAATGGTGAATGTCGCATGCAACTGATTTGTTGTTGGATTTGTCTTTCTTTTGTTTTCACCTTGTGGTGCACGGATCTCCTCGCATGTCTGTCCGAAATTGAATTCTCATCAAATCACTGTGTGGTGATTGAATTTCCACGAAATGTCTGCGTGATAAACTAAAACACTCACATAAATTAGTAAATGATTGATCTGGTATCTCCCCAAAAATCAGGTGACTATCAAAAATATGCATAGTTTTTTTCACGGGTTCGCGGAAACCAAAGTCCACCAATCTACTCGTGTTTGCTGTTTTATCAGAGGAAAGCATATCTGTATAAGAATGATTTGATCAATAATTTACATAATCCAACTCTCAAACTTTGCACGCCAATGGGTCCATGTATATGCACTGCCTCGAGAAATCTCTTCGAGTCCTACCCGAAAGTATTGGGATACATTTGCATTTCTCACAAAATATATTGTGTCGGATTTGCGCAAATGTTCATCAGAGTATCGCCCAACTATGGCTGATCATACGAATCAAAGCTACCATATCATTCTACTGCTTCAGCTTTTGGTTCTACCCGTCTCTTGTCTCCAGAGATTCAAATGAAGAGTAGCATTGACTGGAATCCTGATTCCCATTTGACCAACTTCAATAGACAGTGTGCTTTTTTGGACGAAAAATAAGATCATTTATCCCCAGAAGAATGATAACCTACATTTAAAAATACAAAAACAAATGCACCTGGATGTTTCCACCCAGAACAGAACGAAGTTTTGTTCATCGTTAAACATCGTGTGTGTGTGTATGTGTGGGTATGTGGATGGTTCATCCACTAGCCAACTCTAGTCGGGGAAGAACAAGGTTATTTCTGCATTTTCTGCTTATAAGATTCTCCCTTCTTACAATGAGAACGCCGTTGAGTAAACAGTCTTGCTTCTGGTGCTTCATAGATTGGCTAATTAAGTGCATTGTTAGAGGAGAAATGGATGGGAAATACGATTGGGTTAAGATAATCGCTGCAGCTTTCGTGATTAAAACTGATGGAATGCCCGTGTTTGTGTGTGTGATTGATGAACTGTGATATAAAAAATACTGAGCAACTTAAATGCATAAAACCAAACGCAAATGCGTCATATAAACCATCCGGATTATTATCTCAATTGAGAAGGGACTTTGATGAAATCCGAAATACTTACAGAGTAGGTCTTTTGCACTTTTTTTTCTCTTCTTGAAAGGTTCACCTAACGCGACACGGATTGACTGTCTATTGTCTCTCAATAAATCCTTTCTCATTCGGAGCTTAAAAATTCGGATCAACTACCTCATCCATTATTGGTCACTTTTTATTATCCAGACTTGTGAACGGTTCATCAATCACCAATCCACCCTGCAAACCCAATCAAATTTGTGAATTCCGGCCAAGGCGCTCATAGATCGGCATCAAGCACACGTTATGCCAGGTCCACAGCTTTGTTTCCCCTCTTTCTAACGCGTGAATATCAACAGAATACAGATGGAGAGTAACACATGGAGTTGACAAAAAACTAAAACGGAAAACATGTATACTGCAACATCTGTTCTCCTCACACGTTTATGCATTGACCAAAATTTGATGAAGCTTGGAAAAGCAGTAAACATCATGGTTCAGAACCATGGAATTATTAAAGACAACCTCGTACACACAGGGATATTGACGGTTGCACTACGGAATATATAGGTATATATTTATATTTGAAATTAAACACTGTATTGGTCGGGATAAACTCCATTATGCTTCTGTGATTCATTCGCGTTAAGAGGTAGTCCAGTTATTCCCATTTCAGCAATATATATATGCTTATGTGTATAGATAGACTTTGTCGGCATAGTGATTCATTTTTTGTTCATTTCGTAGACTGTACCATTCCCATTGCAACAAGAAAGTAATTCCTTTTTCCTAACGAATTGCATGTAGTTCTAACCTCTGAAGACGCTCAAGTTGAGTCCCATACAGTCGTCTGCTTTACCCAATGATATTTTTATGAACGGGTCCGGTTCGTTACTGCCTGAAACTCACAAATTTCATGCAAGGCACCCATAGGGACTCAGTGGCATTCGGCACGGGGAATAGGAAACTGTTTCGGATCGGTCCTACAAGCGGTACGGCGTCAACGAAACTTTGTAAGGTTATTTTTTAGTACGCATGTGTGAGCCGCTACGGGAGAGGCAGAGTTGCTGGATGAACCTCCAGCAGAATCAAAGAAAAATAAAGGAGACAGTGTACAGCTACAGCTACTACCAAGATGAACAAGGAGGTTAGATGAACACAACACGCTTGTATGTTGATGGGTTGTGCGGAATAATGTACCGAAAAAGTGAATAAGTCTAAGCATGCGTTTGTTTGCCTTGTGAGGTCCCGGATTCATGATCCTCCATCGTATTGATGGATTCGCACCGCAGTTCAGACCGAACCATGTCGAAAATACTGGACAGAGCGCTTCAGAACGAATTGTTTTGTGTTTATTTTTAACTGCATAGGACAAGGTATATAACAGAATCAAAGTAAATATTCCTCTAGTCCTGGGTCAACAGATTATTCATCTTGCTTGATCATTGTGCCCAAAAGTAGTAGCAGCAGCAGTAACAGCAACAGCAGCAGCAACCACAACAATAGTAACTGTAACAACAGTTGCAGCAGCACTGAAAATCCCTAAAAGCACTGGGTGGTTGTGTGACCTAGCTTATAAGCACAGCTTTAGAAATCAGATCTATACAGATCGGAAACTGAGTGTGAGAGATGATTGTCTGAAATTTGGCTTATTTACAGGTGGGATTCGAATTGCTCCTCTATCCGCGACTTCGATATTTAACGACCATTGTCTTTATTCCATTCACATAAGTTGTATGCACGTTTTAAGCGATTTCATTTTGCTATCCAATGAAATCTGTTGCGTGCACTGCAAAGAAAAGGCGAACTTTAAAACCGGAAAGCATTACCACAGCTGTTGTAGCCTCATATTTAGGGAAATATGCTTCATATCTGACCTGGAAGTTCCAAACATCTGATAAAAGTCTACCATTATTTTGACCAAAATACTCTTGAAACGTGGTCTTTCCATCGTGAAACAAATTACCAGCAAGTAATTCCAACACTTATCACTAATTTGTATTCAGCTGTCTAAGTCCAACCTAGACTAACAGCTTAGGCACCAAAATAATGAGCTGTGTGTAACAATTAGAGTGCTTCCTATTCGAATAACGAGGAATTAAATGAGGTCTAAAAAGGTTTGCAAGTCCCTATCATAGCGAGAAGCTCAAAAATGAGATTTTCAGGACATTTGGTTTCGCCCCCATCTTTGGCATTCCTAAAGCCAAAACCCTTAGATATTGCCTGCGGAATATTTATCTTTCTAGATTTAACCTTTTATTTCAGTGACTATGATGGAATATTCAATTATCCAAAAAGGCCAAACGAAGAAGAGACTGAGTTTTTCGTACTCCAGACTTTCATGTTCTAACTGATGGTGATGGAAACTACTTCGTTTTGATGTCGTGAAAGTTGTCTGACAGTTCAAACTTTTGCTGTATTGGTGGTAATATGGTAAGCGCCCATGAGAAACCAATGCGCAGATAATTCAGCTCGAAGTGCATATCACCTGAGTTTGCGGCAGAAACCTTGCATGATGTCAACCTTAATTGTCTCTATGACGATTTGTTGTGCCCGGTGACGCAGGTCTGGATTCCCGAAGTTCCAAGTTCAGTCTAGAAATGTCAAAACTTTTAGGGGCAGGTGAAACAAGCATACTTTGCTGTGCAAAACAAGTAAACCCCTAAAATTATATACTTTTATATATACTTCTATTGTACAATGTACTAGACATATCGATCCACTTTGGGTTAACTTGCAATGTAGTTGATGGTGTGTTCTCTGAGCCGGAAGTGTTGTTCGCAGAGGTTTCGAAGCCAGGCTAAGCAACATCAGCGCATCGTCGGGGAAGCGCCGGTCCTCAGTGTGACCGCGCTTATATAGTTCTGTTTGAGGTCACATTNCCCCGACGATGCACTGATGATGTTGCCTAGCCTGGCTTTGAAACCTCTGCGAACAACACTTCCAGCTCGGAGAACACACCATCAACAAAATCCACATCCCGAGTTACAATCGTTCCACATTATTACCAACAGTTAGAGATGTGAGAGACCCAATTTCGATAAACGTGATATCACGCTGGGTGACTGGCTGTGACGATTGCAGGGCAATGATGACAGGGCTCGCACACACCGGACCTCTACGGTCAGGTCTGCCAGTTCAAAAGCCTCCCTATCACCATCACCACAACTTGAGACAAATAGAGCTCATTAACTATACCGAGTCAAGGGTCGGTGAGTTTGGCGCAAATATGATGCTTTTGTCTCAAATCTGTGCATTCTACTTCGGAACATCAAAACTGAGGCTACTAATGCAATATGAAATGAATCATAGGCGTAAATAGATCCAGAACCCAGTACCTAACGATGCGGAAATTTGTATCCGACAATCAAAGTCCACAAACTGCGAGAAATTAGATCTATCGAGTCGGCGTGGTAGCTGAAAGAATGTAACCAAGAGGGACCTCAGTCAAAATGTTGGCGCGCGTACAGTCGCTTTGAACATAACATGGTAAGATCTACCGCGCACCATGTCAAACAATATTGAATTGCTTCACCTATATAATTGTAAATGGTCATTTGGTGAAAAATCGCTAACACCGCTTGTTTCGCCTATCGGACTTAAATTGTTCGTTGAGCTGAGTGAATGCTTTATCTTTAGACCATATCGCGTCTTCAGTGCTTTTTAAAACTAGAATTCAACTTTGTGTACCTACCATCCAGTAGTATTCTATTCATCGATTTGTCTCCTCACTCCCTGAAATTACATATCCTGGCTGTGGGGACCAGAGTTATCACCCCATAGGATGTGTTCGAATTCACCAGTACTGCCTGATTTTCTTCATTATGCGTGTTGCACAGCAGCCATTTGGTTGGACGCTTCTCACATCCTAAAAATTGAATCATATTATTTTCAAAAATGGAAGTAAAAGTGAAATGACGGAAGGTTGAATAACGCAAGTTCGAGTTGGGTTCCGTTCATTTTGAATAGTCCTGTTGTTTGTAAACTGAACTCCACGTTACCTGTTTCTTGGGCTGTGTCGAATTATAGCGGATTATCAGAACCGTTCTCCTTTTCCATCCTTGTTTTATCACGAGAAGCAAAATTTAATTCAGTAAAACAACACAAGCTTGACACCGTTTTACTATGAACTCCGGGGATTTCTTCCTCATTGGGGAAATTTTGCTGGTAAAACCTTTTTGTTGAACTAAAAGCGAATAATGTAAGTAGAAAGTTGCCTCTGAGAGAAATCTAAACAGATACTAGGAAAGCGTACAGATACTTAGTTTCAACAAATTCATCCAATTCAGATCTCTTCTATCCTTTTTTGCATGCAAACTATTTTCGCGAATGAGACTAGCATAGTTTGTTTCCAAAAGAAATATCTTTTTAAAAATTCACTTCCTTGTTTGCTTTCGACAGAAAAAAAAACAACTACTGAAAGATATTTAGACCAATTAGAATTGTTTCACTAAATGTCTTTGATTGTGCATCATCGCAGATAAACTACCGTCTCCGAGGCAAATGCGAATGTAGAACGCGCCTCGTGGTTTTCTACGGTACGCCAGTCTGGTGTATAGAAATTGCACAGGTCTGGCTAATTTGACTTGCACAACTGATCCCCTAGTCTTGCATGCATTCGCCTGTTTCACGTTTACACTGTGAGCCCCGTGTGCGGATTTGCTGTGATCTCTTGGGAACGAGGGTGCCAGTGTGTGTGTGTGTGCATCGGTGTGTTGACTGTCACAGCTCTTTTCTGTGCGCTTAGCGCGCGGATAAGTACTCATTAAATTGTGTGCGAACTCGAAATGCTGGGTCCCCGGCCCCAGTTCTGTGCACAAAACAGACCAGGCGACAATGGGTGTGTGTGGGTCAGTATTGACGCGACTTGCATTGAAAAATCGATCAAGATTCACATGACGGTAAACACGGTCTAATTGTGCTAATGGAGGGAGACTAATCGCTGAAACTAATTAGGGTAGCCTAGTGATAATTTGTAGGAGTCTACTCTGTTCAGGTTTGAGCTGGCACAAATGCGCTGAACATGCGCAACTGTAATTTCCTAACAACTTTCGTGTGTGCAGGGTCTACGAGATGTTTCAGTGCTATCAGGTACGTTGACATTGTCCAATTTATTGTCATTCAGATACTAACTATTTGAGCGAAACAATAACTGACTATTGCTGATAATTTCCTATGGAATAATTGCAAAAGTTGCAAAGTTTGATCATGCATTCGTTCGACATTCATTTATCACATGATTCAAATTGTGTTCTGCTTCAATGAATAACTTAATTATCATTTTATCTGAACGCAACCGGTTCTTCCTAGTAGTAGTGGTAGTAGTATGCATATATGTACAATGCTATGTGGTTAAATACGCTCACTACGCGTATACCAGCGAACAACAACCCACAAAACTCTAAACTCCACTAATCTCCCTCGCTCGACATACCTTTCCGTCACAATTTTGTCAATTATCTCACAGTTTTTTTCACCCAGTGTGTGTATGCGTCTGAGCAGATACATAATTGTTCACTCGGTCTTATTCTTACGCGACATCCGTTATCGAATGTAATCATTCACTCCATCCCACCCCACCCCACCCCAATACACACACACACACCCTTGTGTGTATACAGATTAACAACAACATTGACACAACGGGAGTATGGACAATAACCAAGTTAATCCAGTTTTCGATCCCACTATAATCCTGTATATAGTTTAGACCACGAAGCACAATAAACATTTATGTTCCTACCAAATACACCCCAAAATTCAATCGTATAATGAAAACGACTGAACTGAATTCCCAATTTGAAGTCCTAACTTGTACCTGGAGTCTAGACTTTATTTTACTCACCGAGTTAGAAATAACCATTTTTCAGGGGCGAATGTAAAATAACGGGGACTCTCCAACCAATCCGAACCCGTAAACACGAGCCCCTACCAATTCTTTCTGTTTTGCCTTGCTCTCTCCCCCAACCCAACCCAACCCAACCCAACACATACACACACACATACACATGTGCCTACTTCTGTTCAGCAGGTGCTTTTAAAAGTGAAATGCATTCGAGAAGAGCGACGGTATTCAAACAAACCCGCTTGCGCTTACACCTATCAAGCTTCCTATTATTTGTGAATATGAGAGAAAAAAGCAATAATCACTGATGATAATCAGTTGTTTTTCTTCGCAAGAACCTGTGTCCATTCTGTGTTCAGGAGCCAATCACTCAAGTAACTGTTCTTTAAAATGAAACAACAGTCCCAAGTGTAATGCGTGAAGGAAACAATCATATAGCTGTTGAGCTAATCCGTGAAAAACACGGCTTGTAATGAAAGGTTTTGTGTGTCAATAGTATTGTTTGGGCATAACATATTCTATGGCCAAATCAATTGTCAAAACTACCTAGGTTCTTATCATGAAAAAACGGAATGACTTTTTTGTCCATTTGAGTAAGTGAATTAGATAAAAAAATAATCAGTTGGCCTCGTGCGCTCTTTCCGAAAGCTGAAAGNATTAATGCAATAGGTTCTTCCTCCAGGCTAATGAGGATCGTACTGGTAAGGTGAATGGGTGGTTATATAAGCATCTAGTGGTGATCAGTATATTCCAGTAAATTGTGTGAAATGGGTAATACAAAAAGATAGATAGATAGATAGATAGATAGATAGATAGATAGATAGATAGATAGATAGATAGATAGATAGATAGATAGATAGATAGATA